>PVIC010020759.1:0-29228 GCA_004025085.1 Thryonomys swinderianus
AGTAAACTTCCACATTTAAATTGATAATCTGTGATGAAAGATCTTTTCAAAGAATAAGCCTGCAGATTCTTAAAATACTCTTTGGAATCTGCTATTTTAGCTTTCAAAAATGCACTTTGTTACTCAAGTTTGGAGGATCCTGCACCGTGGCCATGTACAACTGAAAGGGAAGTTCAAGCCTGGCTGGGTCAAGTGTGCCGCATGTATATCTTACAGCATGCTATGAGCTCCCATAAGGAAGACAGAGATTGAGCACACTCTCTCCCATGCATAGAGACTCACCTATAGCTGCCAGGGTGACTCCTGCTCCCTCTGGGCCATGACTCCTTCCCTCCTCCAAGAGCTCACCATATTAGGTAAAATGTACTATCCAACCAATCAGAGCTAACCATCTTAGATCAGCCAGTCAGATGTAGCCACATTGTCTATGTACACTTGTAGCCACACCCTCTCTCTATTCTCTATATAAGTGTGTGTAACCCTCAATAAAAGTGGAAGTGTTCTCAGAGACCTCCCCAGAGTCTGCGTGGTGACTGTGCCTCAGCTTCCCTGTCTGGGCCTCCAAACCCTGCTCCTTTGGTGACCTCCATGGATGACGAGAGTGTTTTAGAGTCACTACACTACAAAAGGACCCCTAAACTGTGTGGGTTCTAGAATGGCTCCCTTCCCTACATGTCCCTAAACTACCAGACCCAAAAGGTTTCCCTTCCTGCAAATGCCAGAGGGCAGCCTGTCAGTCAGCTTTCTAACCTGCTGCCCAGAACAAGCCAATCCCAATCCACCATGATGCCTCGCGACCCCTAAGACACATAAACCCACCCCACCTCCCAGTGCCTTTTCCTGCCGCTGTGTGAGGCAGACCAGCAGCTTTCCCCTCCATCAAAGCCTTGTGACAGGTGTTCCTACTATGGCTCACTTTTCTTTCATACAACACAACTTGTTCCTAGGATTTGGGAGTATAAATTAGTAAAACTAAGAAATTTGCCTGTGTGTAGGTGTTTATTTTCAGTCTTGTTTGCTTCGTCTGTGTTTCTCTTAATACAAAAATTTAATAATAGGGCCGGAGGGTTAGCTCAGTGGTTCCGGCGCCTGCCTCGCAAGCGTAAGGACCTGAGTTCAATCCCCGGTTACCACATATAATGCTGGGCGTGGTGGCTCACGCCTGTCATTCCAGCACTCGGGAGGCAGAGACAGGAGGATTGCTGAGTTCGCAGCGGCTTGCCTGGGCACCATAGTGAGCTCAGGGCCAGCCTGAACTACAAAGCAAGACCCTGTCTCCCAAAAGCAAAAAAACAAAACAAAACAAAAAAACTTAACAATAAAATCCGCTTGGGGGCCGGAGAGTTAGCTCAGTGGTTCCGGTGCCTGCCTCGAAAGCACAAGGTCCTGAGTTCGTTCCTCAGAAACCACATTCAATGCTGGGCATGGAGACTCACGCCCACCAGCCATCAATACCACATACCACAGTGCAGGGCATGGTGGTTCACACCTGTCATCCCAACACTCGAGAGGCAGAGACAGGAGGATTGCTGAGTTCCAGGCTTTCCTGGCTACATAGTGAGCTCAGCGCCAGCCTGAACTGCAAAGCAAGACCCTGTCTCAGAAAAAGAATAATAAAATCTGCTTGGAGCTTAAAAAGTATTATCCATCAGTGAATTCAGAATAAAGATGTCTGGAAGCTAAGTGAAAATGAGGAAAGTCTGTTGGTTACTTGGAAAATCGTATCAGCATTAGAATTAAACCAGGGTTTGAAGACAATTCTACACGTGTTTTTGAGTTTCTCTATTTCTTGTGAACGAAGAGGGCAACTGAGTTATTGCATGCTATCCATTTAAAAATACATCTGTCACAAATTAGTTTGGAAAATGATTATAGAAGACAAGTGTACTTAGTCTTTCCTAAGCACTGTTTCAGTCCAACTGAGAGCAGTCATACTCCCTGAGTATTATAAAATACTGGGCTCCTTACCCTCCAGATTTCTCTTCATGATGTAAACCCCCGTGTGTACAGACACCACCCCATACAGCCCTCTGGACCACTCCATGTGACGAGTGAAAAGTATATCCTTGAGCTGATTTAATGTGAACGTTGTACAGGTAGAAATATAGAGCACAGAAATCAAGCTGTGAACTTAGCTAGTGATAGGTTAATGCAGACACACTCTGATTCCCAAGACAGGGCTGGGGACAGCCAGAGGAGACTGTAGGAAGGCAAGTTTCAGAGTGTTGTGTCCCAGTGTTGTGATGTTTCAGGGTGACTGACACTGTATTGACTCTTTCTAGACAAAAGGTGTCCCCAGCCCTTCATGCAGAGGTACACTGACTAAATAAACTCCAAAGGGGCTCCTGAAAGTCTTTTTCACCTTGGGGGAATTCCTCCCAACTCTTCAGTGCTCATCCCTGTGTTGATCCTTCGCTGATAGAGAGATGTCCCACCTGTGGGCAGCTCTTGGGTCCTCCCCGGTGGGAAGGACAGGCCCACCCTGAGGTGTCCACATCACACCAGTGTGGCTTCTTTTTCAGTGAGTGCTACCTGTCAATTTAGAAAGAAAAGAGACAAAGAGGAAAACGCCACCAACTGTGAGGGCTGCTGGATCCCCCAGGACTCACTGCACAACTCACGTGGAGAGCGTTAATGGGGAGTTAATTAGTCATTGTTGTGACTGGTACTCAAGTACATGATTTTTCTTTTTGAAGGGAACGATGTGCTTTCCAAGCTAATTTGCCAAAATTTAATAACCAGAGGCTTCACATAAGCATGAAAATTAAATCAATGTGATGAAAACCTATTTAAAACATCTAAATAATCAGGCCTCAAACTGCCACTTCCAATCACTAGAAGTCATCAAAAGACAATTAAAAAAGAAATCTCCCAAGAGCTTTGGCTCAGATTATTTGCCATGTGCTGATAGCCAGCACTAGCACCTCGCACAGAGGCAACAGGAGCACAGACACATTCTCGGTGGTGGATCTGAGTGTGCCCTGAGTGTGAACACAGCAGCCACACGAAGCCCAAGGGCTGCCACGAATGAGGCAGACGCGGCCGCAGGACACAGAGTGACCGTGCCGCCGCTTCTGTGCCCAAGGCCAGCTCTGGGTGAGGCGGAGGTGGAGGCGGCTTCCAAGGAGGGTCCAGGCCCTGAGTCTTCCGCTCGCCGCCTGTGCCGGGGGAGAGAGCCCGGCAGGCCTCAAGGGGGCGCAGTCTGCGGCGGCTCAGAGACAGGCTCACCCCAGGAGGGCGGAAGTAGAATGACCTGCACTCCCGGCTCGGAAGGGGAAAGGCACCGTGCGTAGTATTCTGCTTTTATGCTCCCTGCAGGCCTGGGAAGCTGGCTTTGCTATCTTCCCCTGACCGCACAGAGAAAATTGAGGTTTGGTAAAACTAAAAAATGTGCCCTGCATTGCTTGGCAAACAGTACCCAGTCGGGATGTTTCTGTCCCATAGTAAGACTCCTGGCCCTCTATGTTCCCCTCTGGAATATGTGACTGAAGTCGTGTCTTTTTGAGTCTTTTCCTCAGCTGTCTGGCACTGGACTGGCTGCCTTTACTTAGAAACCTGATCTTTCTGTTCACAAGACAAATTGCAAAAAAAAAAAAAAATAAAAATCAGTATTGGTGGATGGACAAAAGATACTGTACTTCAACATGGTTGACCAAGCAGCCCACAGATCAAGGATATCAGGAAGTCACACGTCACCAGGTAAGTGTCAAGCATTTCAGTTTATCTCTATGAATCACTGATTTCAAATATCTTTCCTGTAGTATTAAAGGAGGACAGTGCAGAAGTAGTTGGATCTGAAGTGCCCTAAGATGTATGTTGGGAGTTCCATCTACTAGACTTGCAGATGGGAGAAGGATTCACTCTATGCCTGTGGTTAGCCGTGGACACACAAATCAGCTTTCTCCACAGTCTTCTGCACCTTCGGCTGCCAACACCAAAGCCAACGTTCCGTATCCCACCATAACTCTGTCAAAGGCAATGTACACTGCTGTGACTAACTCCCTTAGAACACCTAAGATCTAGTCTCTAAAAAAGAAACCATGAATCGAGATATATCATGTGCAAGTACAAATTCCCTGAGATGAAGGTGATCATTACATATGTCTAAAATGCACCGATAAACTTAATTAATTAAAAAATCTTCAGCAAATCAAACAATGAAATACTACATCAAAGAGTTATTCAAGAAGATTTGAGGTCTGCTCCAAGTGAAAGGAAGAAAGAACAGGATGTCCAGGTCACACTGCCTCGGCAGTCACGGTGGGCGGGTGGACCCTCCAGCCGGGTCACCTGGGGGAGACCGTGAGAGTCAGGCATTTGAGCGACCACAGGACGGACTGGCAGAGAAGCCAGGACACATCGGAAGGAAGAGCTGGCGCAAGGGCCTCTGGCGGGACGTAGTGGGCACGATTTAAGACCGGAAGGAAACCATCGGCTGGCAGGAAGGGACAAGTAGGAGGATGGACTGAAACTAGCAAAAAGATGCATAAAGTCTCCGTGGATCTTTTCAAGCCAGAAAGAAGTTTGGCTTCCAGACAACCTATAAGAGGAGCGTACAATAGTGTGCCAGGCTTTATTCACATTTAGTAAAGATCGGGCTATTCCTGAAATTAAAAATTATTATAATAAGACAAGAATAGAAGGGAGCAGAAAGAACCTAGAAAGCTACTCTGAGGTCCAGGTGCCGAGTGACACTGCTTCGTGTCATGTTACCAGGGCCTGGGGTGGGTGGCGTGGGCGCAATGGGCATGTGTTGACTGTGGAGCCAACCAGATGGGTCGCTAGTGCAGGAGGCGCCCTGCAGGAGGGAAGGAACAGAGGATCACGGGATGTCGGCTTTGTCGTTGGCAGCTAAGGACCCAGGGAGGCTGGGGAGGATGTGTCATGTATGTTTGCGGCTCAGAGGGCATGAGGGATGAGCCTTCTGTGGGCAGGCCTAGTGGACAATACGTGCAACCCGTGTCCTTGGTCCTGCCCTACTTCGGGCCCTCAGATGTACCTGTCATCACTCTTGTGTCCACTCCCTTTCCTGTACTCCGCACCCTAATTTATGTGGAGTATTTATCACCTTTTGAAAATGCAGATAGTGTCTTATCACAGTTCTCCCCAACTTCTGCCAACAGACGCCTTCAGATCACAGCAAACACCAAACCCCAGATCACGGAGTCTCCGCGTGTCTCCTTCGTCTCCTGACTGGCATTCCCGTCTCCTGCTGCACCACGCGTAAGATCCTCTCCTGCTCCCAGGCACACTGAACTCCGGCCCATGCTCAGGACATTTCACACCTGTGTCGGCCATGAACCAGAGATGCTGTGGTTTGCTTCACATATTATAATGTTTTCTTATTTGGGAGACTTTTTTTGTACCTGGAGTTGAACTTATGACCTTCTGCTTACCAAACAGGCACTGGAACTCCTGAGCTATCCCTAGCCAGAATATTTGTTAAAAAGGAAATTTGGTAAAAGGAAAGAAAAAGCCCAAGAATCATCCCACGCCTCCTTTCTCTCTTGCTATTTTCTTATCTTGACTTAAAATGCTGTTTTGATACCTGTAAGCTAAGACTCTAAAGCAGCTAATATTTTCCTTCCACTCTGGATTGAGAAGCATTATCTTGTCATGCACTGTTAAAAACAGTCCCTAGATATATCATCATCCCCTTGAAGCAAGACTGTCTGTCCTTCTCCCTCAGGTAGAAGGCAGTGTACCTAATGTCATGAAAATCTTAGGTGACTCTGATTCAATCGGGCATGCTTTTTCCTGGTAGGAATATTTTATTCACAATGGTAAGGTCTAATTAGAAAGCCAATAAAACATTTGCAAGTAGGCTGCATATTAATTCATTTCAGAATAAGTAATCAGTGATCTGTATAGCTGTGCATTGAAATACAATCTGAGGCCCTGCTAAATCTCTACGGAACAGCATGAAGAGCACAATCGGTACCAAAGAAAGAGCAGGAAAGGGGCTGATGGGGGGACAGGGCTAAATGGGGTCCTGCTTGGTCTGTGTGAGTTATAACTTTGTTACTTTCTTAATTAGAATTTTATTGATATGACAAAACATATATTTCACTTTAAGAACATAGAAATACACATCAGTTTATACGTATCAGTAAATAAATCTCAAATTTTAGGATAGAGATAACGTTTTTCATCTCACAGTAAAAATGACCCATTTTCTCCTTTCTATTGTGTTCTATTACAATATCTTTTTTTGCAATACGCTGCTAAAAAGCAAGGAAGATCTGCAGTGTAATTAGCTCTATCTAAGGTGCTACTTTTATGCTAAACCCTCTTGCGTTGTTGTTTATACTGTCTCAACGGCAGACTTAAACCTGCCATTTCGGTGGCAGTTTTCAACCCAATCATGACTTTTATTTGTAAAAGTTGAGGAAGAGATTTAATTCCTTCCAGTAAGGACTGTTTAAACCAATGTGGTCTTTAATTCACTAAGGAAAAAATTAATATTCACGCACTTTTTTGTTGTTGTTCATGAGTGACATGGAAATGTTTCCATCAAATTGCCCTCCAGTCACCATTTGAATTTTTTAAAAAAAGCAAAAGCCAAACTTGATTTTCTGTACATGTAGTTACATCCAGGTCAGTGAAAGACAAGGACAGTAACTGAATCACCTCCCTCTCTGTGGCCTTGCTGCATAGCACAATTTCCAGGTGACTCGCACGTGTTACAGGCCTCTTCCCAGAACAAGAAGGAGAAATACGACCCAGATCATCAAAAACTGAAAAGACAATTGGCTAGGATATGTTTTAAGACGGAAGGTGACTTCAGGGAGAAAGTAAATTAAGATATTTGCAAATGTGCGGTAAAGATAAACAGCGTGCATAAACAATGATAAATAATTAATATCACTTTTCAGTCTGCAGGAAGGAGCTCCCTGAAGAGCCGCTGGGCAGTGCGGGGGCAGCAGCGAGGGTTTGCTGACCCAGACCCCAGCCTGGGGGCCGCGGGAGTTCTCCATGGGCCGCGCAGGCAGCTCCCATGAGGACCGCGGACCTCTCCCCGGGCGGCCCCAGCGGGAGAGTCCCGTCCACAGCGCCTGTTCGTGGCTTTCTGTCGTGCTTCAGTACTATGCTGGGAAAGAAGAGGTCTGGCCGTGTGGAAGTGTGCAGGGGATGGCTTCCCACTGGGTCACAACGTAGCTCACTGTGTGTCCACAAGAGAGCGCGAGACCCCTGTACACGGACCGTGCATACAGGGGGCCACGCCAGAGGAAGGAAGTGGCCACGAAGAAGACAGACTCAGAGGAAGCAGAGCAGGGAAGCACTGCCTCCTCCCCCGCTTGTCTGAAGCACCAGAGGAGTTGAGCTTAGTAAAGGTGTGCGGGGGACACGTGTCCCCAAAGGCACTCTGCCCCTCTCTCTGCTCCCCACTGACCACGTGGGAGACGGCGTGGAGGGAAAGCATAAAGGGCAGACCCCTGGCCAGCCGTGGCAAAGAGCGCACATTTAGGGCTGAACTTGAGACTAGGATTTTGACTACATGGCCTTTAAAAGCTAGTTACTACGATCAATGGGCCACTAGAAAGGAACTTCTCCAAAATGGTGAAAGAGCTATTGGCACAAACTATCAAAGATAGACCACCTCGTGCCAGTCTCTACCAAGAGCAGACTGCTCCCTAAACACAAATACTACTTGGGAGTTAGAGACAGACAGGCAGATAAGTAACCAATCACTCTTTCAATCGACTTTCAAAGAAGCAGATGCATGACTTTTCTGCCCGGGGCCATTTCCAGTGCTCCAGGACATCAGGCAGAATCTGTTCCCCAGGTGGTTACAGGGGATGGGTAAAGCCAGGAGACAGAGAGGCTGGCACTGCACGGTGTGGGTGACCTTGACACTGTGGAAGAAAGGAGGGTTGGAAAGGGTGTCACAGCCAAGACCTCCGAGCATCCACGAGGGCACATAGGAAGCAGGTTCTTGCTGTACGTGAGCAGACAACTCATCTGCTCCTCAAAACAAAGCAACCAGAACATTCTCCGAAGCTACTGGGGGGGGGGGCAACCACACAGCGCAGATGTGCAGTGAGCTTAAGGGGGAACCACCTGCAGCGGTATGATTTCCAAAACGTGAAGGTGTTATGTATTTTTGGTCCAGTGTATCACTAAGTTATAGCTAAGACTAATATTTAGAGTGCTATTTAGAATCAAGCTGAGCTCGGAACCCCTCGGCTAGTGGCGGCGGCTTGCTGCACAGTGGAGACCCAGTCTGCGGAGGAGACACAGCAGTCTACCTCTGCTAGCAAGCGCCCAGGCTCCCTGGGTCCCTGGCCTCAGCTCCGGGCTGTGGCCCTCATGAAGGTGACCAGCTGGTACCCACAAGTGTCTCAGTTAATTCTCCCTGCTCAGACGAAACATCCGATGCTCATAGTTTAAAAGCAATGTATTAGGTTCACATTTTCAGTCCATTGTCAACTGACTCCAAGCAGAAATGACATGGCGGAGGCTCTTCCAGGGGAGAAACCATGTCTAGGCTGTGGGAGACACGAAGCAGAGAAAGACAGGGAGAGAGAGACGCGCTCCCCCAGGTCATGCCCGTGACCTGTCTCTTCCAACAGCACCCACCAGCCCTCACGAGCACAGCACCCCTTTAACCAACAGGCTTTGAAAAGCCTCACGTCTGACCACATGAGATTTGGGGCGATCCCTCTTGATCTAAACCATAAGGACAGTGAACGTGGGTAAAACACGCTGCTCTCCCTGGGACAGGAGGTACGGTCACTCCTGCTGTTGACGCTGCCCGTTCAGAGTCCAACAACTCCTCACTCCATCGTGACCGGAAGTCTGTACAAGCAGCCAGGCAGTTTGGAAAAGTCGCAAGAGGGACATTTTTCACTGGGTTGCATATAATTTCTTTCAGTTCCAGCAGCCTGTCTCCTGTCTGTTTTGAATTAGGCGTCACTGAGTAGTTCTGCACAAACCTTCAGTGTGACGGTTCTTTGGATGGATGCAGGCTGCCTGCTCAGTACCTCCAGCCCAGCCCGGGATGCTACACCCGATCTGACACACTTGGTTCAGCACCTGGCTGCTTCTAGCTTGGACAGTCTGGCTAAGATTCCCTCCAGCAGCGAATCATGGCGAGACATAAATTGGGGTGCAAAGAGACACCTCTGGGGGACTGATGACAGGAGGTAAAGTACCATGATTGTCTGTTGGTGTTGAGAAAGGGTAGGGCTGAAAACCATGGAGGACAGGAGCCTTTGAGGAAGCAAATCAGGTCCCCACCATGTCTGGATGGGCCACGGAAGAAAGGTCTCTGCTGGAGCCCGCATCGGAGCGGAGTCCACAGAGGCCTGGAGAGGAGCTGGACGGGGTCAGAGGGAAAAGCCGGCCCTGCAGCCCCACGGCCCTGACAGAAAGCCAGCTGGGGACCCCACACCCCAACGCAGACCCAGCGGAGACCCAGCTGGGCTCTGCGATGGCAAGGTCAGGGCAGGGAGGGTCCCTGGAAGGTGGGGTCTGTGCCACCTCTGCTCTCAGGGAGGGTGCGGGTAAGACGGGGCCACAGAACTGGGCACAGACCTCGGCAGGGCGTTGTCCTGGGCATACACGAGAGAGCAGGAAGCCCCTGAAAGGACGACCAGCTCCACTGTGGGGCACAGCAGGCACCATGCCCAGGGTGTCTGCCGTGCAGAGAAGGCCACCAGTCATTGTCCTACCCTGCACACGTGACTGTGCCACAGAAATCCACCGCAGTCACCTGTTGAAGAACACCTCACGTTCCAGGGTTAATCCTGCACTCAGTGTGTTGAAAACGAGGCAGAATCAGATCTCTTCTCCTTTTCCCTGGGGGAGTCTTTATGTGGTTACCATGGCAACTCAGCCTACAGTTTTAATATTTCAATAATTTAACAAAAAATAAAATCAAAACATGAGAATATCTTTATCTATTGAAATTGGGAAACAAACCTTCCAAGATACAAAGAAAAGCCAGTAACCAAAACAAATAAGCACAAGTGGGCAGTTTATTGCACTAGAGAACTATATGAAAGTTAGCCAAAGTTAAATTCAGGATTGATAGCTAAACAAAATGTTCTTTACCCATACTATGCATTTAAAATTTTGTTTTCTATGGATCAACACTATTGTATGGGCTTTGGGGTATGGATAGGTCTCAGTATTTCAGAGAAACAGATTCCGGGCCACGTGCATCTGAACAGCTTCATCTAGAGACAGAGACAGACTCGCCATCAGGGATGAATGCACATTATTATGGAGGCTGATGCGTCTCAAACTCATCCGTTGTAAATCGGACCAATGTCCCACTCTAGTCATAGTCAGCGAGGCAAGGTCTTTCAGGGCCTTCCTGTTCTGTTCAGGCCCTCAGTGGCTCTTACAAACGCCCCTCCACCACGACAGGCATTTGTCTCACTCAAGCCACAAGTTCCAGTGTTACACTTCTCCAGGAACCCCTTGTGGGCACACCCGGAAGAGGGTGCCGCCAAGCACCTGCTGGCCACGTCAGGGAGGCAAAGCCAACCGTCGGCAGCATGCTCTAGGGAAGTATTCTTTTCCTTAATTTTTCTATTCACCACGTACACTTCAGTGAACAGAGACAACACGGTCTCCTGCAAAGCTGTTCTCGGTTCATCTACAGCTGTGCTGGCCGGAGCCAAGGACAGTCCCATGCCACGCTGCGGGGGAGCAAACCCTTGCCGAGAGACCTCCGGGGTTTCCGAGGCAGTCACGCTGGGGCCGGCTCTAGCACCTCTCGCATCTCTACTTGATTCACGAGATGCGGTTTGTCAACGTGTGGACTGACTGGGCTGTGACTTCTTGGAAGTGAGAAGTGATGTCCACTCTCCCTATGGAAGGGAACCGCCAGCTGCGCCCACCTCGGACTGCTGAGAAGCGTGTAAACTAACACCACCTTACGGAGGGTAGTGTGGAGTCGTAAGCGTACAAGCACTTGTGTTAAACAATGTGCACATGTAAAATATGTTATCGACACTCTCACTCACGTAGAATGTTGTGTGTGGTTTCAGTGAAACACCGTTCATAGCAGCGATCGTGGCAGGCAAGTGGCCTCCACAGGACTGTCAGAGCAAACAGACGCCATCTGTAAGATGGAGCAGGAAGATCTCTCCCAGTCTGTGAGTGGATCGCTCGCCCGCGACTAAACGGCCGTTCCGCTGGCCTCTGCGCCTACTCCCTCTTCCTACTATGGGGCCCACAACTCCAACACAGTACATTAGAGCCATCGCAGGTTTGGCTTGACGTGTTTCCCAGTCTCAGCTCCCTTTCTCTTCTTTGTGGGGTAAAAGTACATGGGATCCAGTCCTACATCTTAGCTGGAAACAAAGTTTCCACGCATATGAAAGGACTTAGGAGCTCCAGAGCAAGACACGCCTCTGCAGAAAGCCCCTGTTGGTACCCGCTGGCCCGAGGGAAGAGGCCGCCTGCGCCGCCCAAGACCACAGACACGTCTCCTTGTGTTAGCTAAGACTTCCGGTGTGATATCAAAATGCTGTGATGAGAAGAGATACTTTGCCTTATTCCTGGTGATAGTGAGAAAGAAAGAAACATTCTAGTTTCTCAAGTTTAAGTGTAGTGTTAGCTGTAAGGGATTTTTTTTTTTTGGTATATATTTTTATCCAGACCAACAGTCCCCTCTTATTTCTAGTTTGCTAGATAAATGAATGTTGTGCTTTTTCAAATGCTTTTCCTACATCAACACAATAATATAATTTTTCTTCTTAAGGTTATTGATATGTGGATGACAATATTTTCTTATGCTGAACCATTCCTGAGTGTCTGCAAGATATCCCTCTTGACACATGGTATGGAATTTTGCTTTCATATTGTTTGATTCAGTTGCTAATATACTCTTTAGGTTTTCTATTTACCTATGTTCATGGGTATTACTGGTTTGGAGGTTGGTTTTGTTTTGTTTGTTTTATTTTCTCCATGTCTTTCAGGGATGATAGTAATAATGTGGTCTCACAGAATGAGTTGGAGGCATCTCCTCTGACGCTATTCAAGGAGAGATTGTAGAAAATTGGAATACTTTCTGCTTTGAGTGTTTACAAGAATTCAATAGTGACCCCAACTGTCCTGGTGCTTTCCATTTTGGAAGGTTATTCATTACTGACAAAATGTGTCCAATAGACATAGTCCTCTTTGATTATTTTTGGTATGTGAATTCTTGCAGAATGTGTCTTTCACAGAAGCAGTCATTTTATGTAAATCACCAAATATATGGGCATAGAATTGCTCGTATTTTGTTTCTCTTTCCCTCAGCCTGGTTAGAGACTTATCAATTTCACTGATCTTTGCTAAGAAACTGCTTTTGGCTTTGTCAATATTTTTCTTTCCTTTTCCTATTTTCAATTTCATCTCTGATGTTGTATCTCACAAAGTTTGGTGAGTCATTCTTTTAACTTAAATCATTTCAAAGGTTTAAAATGTCCTTTGAGGTGAATTCTTTGACCTTTATGTTATTTAGATGTGTGTTGTTTAAAGGCCAGATATTTGGGGGGCAATTCAGTTATGTTTCTAATATCTGTTTCCAGTTTAATCTTACGGTATGAAAGTGTAGACTGTATTATTTCTAGTCTGTTAGATTTAACAAGATGTGTTTTATGCCCGAGAATACCCTCTATCTTGGTGAATGTTACCTGTGAGCTCAGATTCAGGTGTATACTGGCCATTGCAGTGAATCGATGGAACCATAGCCCGATGAGCTCATGCCCGGTGAAGACCCTGGAAGTCACCAACTACAATAGTACATCCTCTACTTCTCATTACAGATCTTGTAGGTTGTGTTACGTACTCTGATGCTCCGTTGTTAAGCACATGGACATTAAGGACTGCTGTTTCCTTCTGGATAACTGAATGCTCATCATTGCATAATTGCCTACTTTATTGCTAATAACTTGGCTTGCTTTGAAACATGTTGCTTCTAAAATCACCTATCTCTGTTGTTGATAAGGATTAGCACAGCACACTTGCTCTGCCTCTTTACATTCCATCGGTGTGTGCACTCAGATGAAAGCAGTTATCCTACACTCAGTAACCCAGCTGGGTTTTGCTTTTGACCCACACTAGCCATCTGCGTTCTTACGTCAGTATGTGTGGACCATCGACACCTAAGTGACTCCACAGTTGGAGAGATGTCCAGAACTTGTTTTCTATTTGCTGTCCTCTTGCACGGCTCCTAGTTTTTTTTTCCCACTCCTTTTCTGTCTTTTGTGGTTTTAATTCAGCATTTTAAATGGTTTCATTTTCTCTCTTTTATTGCATGTCAGTTATACTTTTTGCCTTTCTTGTAGTGGATGCTCTAGACCAAGGATGGCGAACCTTTCAGAGACCAAGTGCCAGACTGGACCCCAAAACCTACTTACTTCTTGCCAAGTGCCAACACTGCCATTAAACCTAAATACTGAGGTTTGAGTTTAGAAAAAAGCAACCCGTGCATTAATATCTTCTGTTTTAAAAGAAAAACACAATAACGTGTGCCATAGCTTTGCCACCTCTGCTCTTAAGTTTCTGTATTGACACTGAACCCAAGGCTACTTTCAAATAACACTCAATAGCTTCATAATTAGTGAAAATAACTTCTGATCATAGCTCAGAATTTAAATTTAATCTTAAATCTTCCTCTTCTGCTGACATTCACTGAACAACTACATCAGGACCCAGAAGCAGGTCAAAGAGAGCTTTTTCCTGATCTTCACTACAAGAATTCACAGAAGCCTCCCTGTGCGCCTGACCCTTGAAGTCTCCTGCAGGCTCCTTCAGTTCATCCACAGGAAGCCCCAGGAACTTGTGAGTTGCAGTCAAGATATTTCCCTCCCTAGAGCCTTTTCTGCAGAGCATCAACTCATGTGTTTTGCTCTGTGCGCTGTGATGCTTCCTTTCTTCCATGTGAGGCTCTTGCTATTACCTCATACTGGCCTTGAACTTACTGTGTACCCCAGGCTGGCTTCAAACTCACAGCGATCCTCCTGCCTCAGGCTCCTGAGTGTGAGGGTCACAGGTGTGCACCACCATGTCAAACTCTCAGTGATTCTTCTATCTGTGAGTCCAGTTTGGGGGAAGGGAGCCACTGACTTCGCAATCCCACTTCTTTGAAGAATTTAAGAGCTGATTATTTCAATGTGTTCAGCTCTTTACCAATTATTAGAATCCAGTGATGAATCCTAAACTCTGTGAGTGTTATATTGCAATGCTAAAGCCTCTGATTCAGTACTCATTTTTAAGCTCATCATAGATTAACCTGCCCACAAACAAATACATGAATTAAATTTTAAAATAGGAACTCAGACCTCTAAATACTGCCACTAAAGAGTTACAAACTGGTTGTTTTTATTTTGTTTTTCTGGCACATCATACAAGGGTTAAAAGAGAGCAGTTTAATAACTACTAATATTAGTATTGAGCATATGCTCTACTGGACCATATACTACAGAGGAAATATTGAGAAGTAGGTTCTAGTTCTTGATCCTGAACCATTTTCTGAGATGTCTGTGAAATATGTAGCTCAGTGTTTGTGATGTTGGTATCTTCTTGTGCAGGGACAGAGGACATGATCTCTGGATCCTTTGTGAAACTTGGTGTTGTGTTAACAACAAGTAAATCTTCAGATTAGGCCTCGAATCAACTCTCAGAAACATGATGGAGCATCTGAGGAGAGAACGGAGTGAATGGTGTGTTTTGTGTGTCATGGCGTCCTCAGTGCCGCTGCCAGGGAGCAGGAGAACATTCTCACGCCGGGTCTCCCGGGCTCTGGGCTCGAGTGAGGTCACAGGAAGTGATTCTCCAACGGGACCTTCTCTTCAGAAGGTCTTGACAAAGTGGTTCACAGCCTGGCTTTAATTCATGCATTAAAGAGAAAAAGCAATTTAAAAATATTTAAACCAAAAAAAATTTATGTAGCTGGGCGTGGTGGTTCACACCTGTCATCCCAGCACTCGGGAGGCAGAGACAGGAGGATCGCTGAATTCAAGGCTTGCCTAGGCTACATAGGGAGCTCAGAGCCAGCCTGAACTACAAAGTGAGACCCTGTCTCAAAAAAAAAAATTCATGTAAGATGTAAAATCAGACCAATGTTTTATTAAGAGTTCTTTTTAAAATATAGATATATCAACAGTTACTCTTTGTAGAGCATCTTTGTGCTTCAGAGATACAGCTGACACCTCTTCAGCCTTCAGCTACCATCTCTTTCCCTTAATATCCTCCTCTATTTCCCTCTTTCACACACACATCTTCACATATGTAACAGACTCCAAATTTAATAATTAATCCACAAGTTCATTCTACCTCAGAAGTGTCAAAGAAAATCTCTAAGCGGCTTAATGAGTTACTCTGACAAAAACACAAATTATTTTCTACTTATATCATGTCCAATTAAATTAGTAATGTAATTTAATTATATTGCATTTCTCTGCAGTTGGCTCTACAAGATAACTTCAGTGCACTGATTTATACTAACACCTTTGATTTTTCTCTTCATATAATTAAAAGATATAAAATGGGGCTTTTTAAAGTGCTGAGGGAATGGGGATGTTGCTCAGTGGTGGTACACTGTGCTTAGTATGCAAGAGGACCTAGCTTTGACTCCTGTACCACACACACAAAATAGTTTATACATGCATCATCAAAAACACTTTTTTCTTAAGTATAATAACATGAAAGACTTGAAAATAAATTGAGTTGACATTTTGGCTGGTATTAAGATCTGGAGTAAAAATACAAAACTTAATATAAGATGAGAAAGTTGAGGCATAATTTCTTGCTATTATTGAAGCTAGAAAATTTTGTATTACAGAATATTATTTACTAAAATATGAAGAATAAAGTCAGCATCCTACTTATATTGCTCTTTAATTAATAGACTAACATGTAAATGCAATTTAATATGCAATAAAATCAGCTACAATATTGATTCATTCAAATTTGTTGACATTTTAGAGATCATTTTCTAAATTTAATTATATTTTTGTTCTGTTTTAAGCTATGAAGTCATTGTAACAATATCACTTAGACATAAACATAAAACTACAGCTTTTAAGATAGAAACATTTTCTCATTGAAAAGAACTTTGGAAGATAATCACATACTGTACCAAAATATATATTTAGTCATTTGTATAGACGTGATTTTGGGGAAAGGTCTCAGAAAGTTCTTCTCATTTGATTTTTCCTGTTGATTAATTATAGACCTGAATGCTGATGTTAATGTACTTAAATGTTACCTTCTTACATCTTCCTCCTAAGTGTAGCAGGACAATATTTACGGTTCAGCTTTTGTTTAAGAAGATTTGTAGCACCTATACTTTAAATTCAGACGAGACACATTGGCCTACTTGTTCTTTCTAGTTTACGTGTAGATTGATCAGTTGATTGATACAATATCTACCTTCAGAAAGGCTTTAGGCGAGCTCAGATTCACGTGGACAGCACTGTAAGATCAAACATGACTGGGAACTAAGCAGACGGGAAGAGTAGGCGACCCTGTCACTCGTGTCCTATACAATACTCTATTCCCTGAGAGGATCACATGATTTTATTCAGACCTCTTCTTTCTCTGAAAAAAACAAGATGTGAATTTATGCTACTTCACAAAGAAAGGCAAAAGGAAATTTTTCAAAGGGTAAAAATTGTTCACTTTCACAAAGAAGTGTGTTACCTTTATCTTTCTCAAAATTTGCAAGTTGGAGAAAGTCTAGAAAACTTCACTGTTGTACACAGCTTCTGTTCTGTCCTTCCACACTCCAGTGCTAACCACATGCTAAGACTGTTCTGTATCCCACAGTGATTGACGCTCAGGGGCTTTGTCCACCACGGAGATCATCTGAAAGAACAAATCAACAAACAGGGGCATGGTTAGAAGCTGTGAAAGAGCACTGGAGGGTGGGAACTGGCAGGATGGGGTCTGGGAGGGGCGAGGCTGGCATCCCAGCACTCAAAGAAGCCAGGGACAGGACATCAGAATTGAGGAATTTAAAACAACTTCCTACTCCATGATCCCTCTTGATCTCCTCCCAGGGTGGACAGCAAGTCTAGACTATGAAAGTGGAAGTCCGTAGACGTCAGATCTGCCCACCTCTCCTTCTCTGGGCCCTTCCTTCTGCAATGCACTTGCTCCCACGGCCTGCTTACACTCTAACTTGCACTCGGTATGGAGGCTAGAAGAGCTTGCTGGTGTCACTCAAGAGACATTCTGTTTTCCTCTTGCTTTCTCTTCTAGATGCTGATGAGAGCACGTAGCTGGGGGTCTATGTCCTTGGGACAACGTGGAAGCACACGCATGATCACTATGTGTTGTTAAGTGTCGCCAAAGTGTCCTCCAGCACCTCCCAGAGCTCATTCACCTTACAGCACTGAACACTTACCCCTGCTGAACTGCATGCTGCTTTTTAAGTACTTTAAAATTTTATGCCCAGAGAGGCCAGCAGGGCCACAAGTAACCCAGGCGGAATAAAGAAAGACTTGGTCTCCCCAGGCCAGTGATATAGAGGTCCAGCATACTGAGCTAAGGAGTGTAGCCGTCTCTCACAACACCACAGGAGCAAACCCACACCCCGGGCTGTGGCCAGGAATACTGCTCACAGAGCAAGGTGCCTCACTGTCCATGAAGGACTGGCTGCCTACCTTCCAACTACCCGTGGACCCAGGGACACCCAGTCTGCTGTCATAGACAATCATGGGCTCCTGCTGCAGATGGTAATGGCTGTTTTACTATGAATCTGTATCATAAGCAGATCAAGACCCCACAGAAAGCCCATGTCCTAGTCTCTGGCTTCTGAGAATGATTCCTTACATGCAAATGGGTTCCGGAGCCAGGAAGTAGGGAAGCCTCTAGAATCTGCAGAAGAACAAGAAACAGAGTCTCTCTGAGAGGCCCCAGAAGGAGCATAGCCAGGAGAAGACCTTGATGTCAGCCCAGTGAGACCCGATTTGAACTCCTCCCATCGAGTACTGTGAGATGATAGATATGAATTGTCTTAGCATTTGGAAGCCCATAGAATCTGCAACAAGAGAAGAAGCTACAACTTCAATTTCAAAGCAAAAGGGAGGAGTAAGGATAATAAATAAATAATTTGCAAGACACCGAGGATCACATCTATATCTCTTTAGAAGGAGACACGCAGGTGAGAGAAGAGAGGATGTATTCATAGTTCCCGTATCACTGTGTCTCGAACAGATCTCGACGTGCACAGGAACAAGCCTGGATGTAGAAATCCCAGGATCCAGGGCTCCTGGCAACGGGGTTCTCTTCTATGGGTCCTGGAGCTGCAGAGGTGCCCAGATTCCGGAACCACCTCTACTCTTCACCTTGAATGCGACCTTGGACGATGAACCGTGAATTCCCTTACCTCACCTCAGTCATCTCCAGATGGAGGCAGTGAACAGTACCCACTTCTCATGTGCCCAGAGACTCTGGGTTAACATACACAACTTCTGAGAATAAGAACGGTCCTGTAAGTCGTCCCTATAGAAAGTATAGCTTCTGACATTTATTTTAAAGGAGAAAATACAAAGGAAAATTCAAAGCATTCAGTCAAAGAATGTTGACTCAGAGCACACAGTTTTGATGCCAAGAGAACCCTGCATGTCATCGAATCCAAACTCCTTATTTTCTGAAATAAGAAGAGAAAATGGATTACACCGTGCAGAATGTGCTCCATGAGTTAGCAGCCACCTCGGCGGAGAGGAAGCCCCAGCGGCCCAGGGACTCTTGCTGCACCCAGACCACGCACCACACAGTCGCTTCCAGAATCCAAGTGGATCATTTATTTGAAAACCACTTGAGGAAGTCAGGACCGCAGACCGGGTTTCCAGTGTGCATTCTGCTGGGCTGTTGCTCATTTTTCTCTCTGTTAAACCAATTTTATTTCTAGTTTTCTACTTCCCATGAGAGCAGGAAGGATTTCTCATTGTCACCTGTTCCACAGTGGGAAGAGACCCGGAGAACCCCACAACTAATGAACATAAAGCCATGTGCCAAGTTGTATCAAGTGCACAGATGCCACAAGATGGACTTTCTTGTTTGTACTCACTATCCTCAAGCCATCCCTGGGCTCCCTGCAAGAGAAAAGCTCTTTAAAACTTTCTCAAAACACAGGACATACAGGGCCAATGACAGCAAGCCTGACTCTCCTTCCGGCCACTCACCAGCTGTGTCCTAAATATAGTAGGAAACTGGCTGTGGTGCTACATGCCTGTAACCTCAGCACTCTAGAAGCTGAGGCAGGTGGATTGCTATGAGTCTGAGGCCATCCTGGGCTCAGTAGTGAGTTCAAAGACATCCTGAATTACTCAGTGAGACCCTGCCTCAAACATGCATAAACAAATAAATAAACTGGGCAGGTATTTACATGATGAGGGCAGAGATACACATCAGAATACCTCCAGAAAAGCTCTCCCCTTGAAAGTCCAAGAGTTCCTTCTACTTCCAAGGACATAAAGCTGTACTTTGTGGATATCTAGAGACAGAGAATTCAGCCAAGGGAGAACGTGTGCAGGGCTGTGCTTCCTGCCTCGGGATTGGTGACACAATCTTGGGGCCACATGGAAGCCCAGTTCTTTCCTCGGATCTACCTGCCTGGAGCGCTCCGAACGCCATGGTGCCAGAGGACAGGAGTCCTGTGTGTCCCGGGACCTTCCTGAGGTGCTGGCCAGAGCCCACCCACACTGCCCAGTGGATCCAGCCTCACGCCCACGGCCCAGCCCAGTCTGGCTCACTCCTTTGTGTTCTCCCAGATCCAGTCACTTTTCACTTCCTCCAGGGCACCTTCGCTGCCTGCACAGGAGCAGGGCAGGGGCCCCACATGAACCCTGCCCCAGCTCTTGCTGTGCCTGTCCTGCTGCATCCTCGTTGTCCCCTTTGTCTGCCCCTCTGAGCAGCAGCCGCGGGGCTCGGTGGCTGAGATGTCACTGTCCGCCTGCTGAGCACAGGGCATGACTTGGCCTAAGGGCGTGCAGCGGATGCCTAAGGAACCCTAAAGCAGAAGCCCGCAGCCTCCTCTGGCGTCTGGAAGGAGCTGTGATCACACACCCTTTCGAGGCTACTCAAGGAGCAGTGTTGGGGGGGGGGGGGTTGCTGCTTCTGTGGCAACTCTTAACTGGACACTAAAGAGGCAAAAGCTATTGGCTATTCTAACTAGCAGCAAATGGCTAACAAAGTACCTTATGCCCGATTATAGGTGGTTATTGACCAGTAATCTAGGATCGCAGGATCCCAGTATCCCAGGACTAGTAGAAAGTGGTATAGAAAAGATGTCCTCCCAACCTACATAAGGGTCCAAAGATAGCCCTGTTCCCTGTAAATGGCAAAATCATCCTTGTCACCGATATCTGGTGCTTCCCCACATTGTACATGTCAAGCACAGCGTGGCTAGAAACCCAAGAAACTTTAAAATACTTTAAAATAATGCAAAAATGCTATCTGTCTGTCAAGTGAAGATAAATCACACATTCATTCAATGCATTCACTAAAACAATTTAGAATATAACAAAGAAGACAAAATTCTTCATATAGCAGGACATATGTCAGCATCATGAGTAACATAGAGTCTTTCAATTAAAGACCACATTTTTACCCTGTGGCCCTGGTGAATAACTCAAGCTACATGGTGAAAGAGATAGGTCTAGCTTTAATCTTTGGCAGGTTAAAGCCCAACTTTTTCAGCACCACTTGTTAAAGAGGTTGTCTCTCCTGCCTTGAGGATAGTTGGCTCTTCTGTCAAATAAAAAATGGCTTAGTGTGCCTGGAGTTGTTTCTGGATCTTCTAATCTATTCCACTGGTCCTCAGGTCTGTTACTTTGCCAGTATCATGCAGTTTTTATCACAGTGGCTTTGTAGTACAGTTTTAAGTTGGGGATCATAATACCCCTGCCATGTCCTTTTTGCTTAGAATTGCTTTTACTATTCTAGGTCTCTTGTGGTTCCAGATGAATTTTTGTATTATTATCTCTAGATCTGTGAAGTATGATGTTGGGATTTCAATCAGAATTGCTTTAAAGTTGTGGGGGTATAGCCATTTTGACAATGTTGGTTCTTCCTACCCAGGAACAAGGGATGTCTTTCCATTTTCTGATATCCTCTTTAGTCTTCTTTTTCAGAGTGTTTTAGCTTTCAGAGTAGAGTTCTTTCACCTCCTTTGTTAGATTGATTACTAGATATTTCTTTTTTTTTTTGATCAAGTGGAGACTGGAAAAAGAAGATGTGTTTAAATGGAGTATTACTCTGCTATAAAGAATGATAAATTTGAGTCATTTATTCTTAAATGGACATACCTTGACACTCACAAGTGAAATAAATAGGTCACAGAAGTATAAAAACCATATCTTTTCTCTGGTATGAGAATCTGAAGATGTAAATGAGTTCTAGAATGTATGATTAGATACTGTAAAATACAAAATATTTGAAGGGAAGAGAGTAAGGGAAATGAGGGGAAAGAAAAAATACGATGTCAAAAGAAAAGAAAGAAAGCATATAGGGGCAGAGGGTTATAGGGTGGTAAGGGACTGGGTAAAATGAGAATTAACTCATGTCATATACTGGTACAAATTCCTAATGTTGAGTGTGATTGTGATGTCTTTATAAAATGTACCAATAAAGAATTCAATTTTTAAAAAGAGGTTGTATCTCAATGCAAGAGCACTTGCTTAACAAATGTGGGGCCCTGGGTTCAATTCTGGATACTACAAAAAATAGTTACACTCCAAAATCTAAGTAAGTTTACCCCCCAGACCAGCTCCTCATTGACCCCCCATACTTTTTCCTCCATAGTTATTCTGTTTTTCAGTAGAAAGATTTCATCTGAAGAATATTAGGAGAAAAATTCTCTTTTCTTTCTGTTCCTATCCCAAGTTATCTCTCTTCTCTAATTTCTTCTCCTGTGTAATTTTTTTCTGATAGGAGAATAAATTACTTACCTGCCCATTTTCCAAACTGCCTCAAAAACAACATCATTTAGAATTCAGAGGGCTTCACTAGGAATTTCTGAAAAGGTTGTGCACAGATGTTAGAACAATCTTATATTGATTTGCTCAGAAGTAGCTTGATTTTCAAAAGATTCATCAACAAGTTAAAGAAATCAATAGTAGATTGCTACATTCCTAAATTATGTCTTTGTCTCTGCAGGTAGCCTATAGAAGCAACGCTTTTATGTGATGGGGTAATTTCTATACAAATAATCCTTGGAAAACTTTTGGGGCTCCCAAGAAGAGGTACAAATCAATAGTTGAATAAAATGATTCTTTCTAAAAAAAAAACTGAAAGTAAACAAGGGAAGAAAGGAAAGTGATGGTAGAGTAACATAATAGAAATATACCATTATATGTACATACACACACATATACATACACAAACATACATACACATACCATACTGTTAAATAGTCCCTAGTTGGGTGAATTGGACAGCAGCCCAGAGTCAAGAGCAGAGCTGAGGGCTTCGGAGCCTCTCTTGCCGCTGCTCCCACAGACGGCAGCTTGAGCGAGGGCGCGCGAGAGGCCCGCACAGCTTCCGAGGGAGAGCAGGGCAGAGCGCAGGAAGCCACAGAGACGCAACTGCGGGGAGCCCCGTGTTCTATGAGGGCCCGGATTTGGTAGTTGGAAGAAGACAAACGAAGATGGGGTATTTGGGAAGCCTCCCCCTTTCAGGATCCCGAGTTAGATGGTGGCTCTGCCCCCTCTGAGACCCCGAACGGCAATAGCTGCAGAGTGGTAAGGGCCCCAGGCTGCCCGCTGCGGGAAGCAGATGCCACAGCGAACATTCCTGCTGTTGTCTCTAATTGCGAGGAGCCCGATGAGACTGCTGATGCTTGTGGGTGTCTGGCCACCAAAAATCCATTCCCTACATCTCTGGTGAACACAGTACCCTGAGAGTCACCTGGACTTGCTGTCTTCTCTGCTTCCAATAGTAGAAGCAGAGTTGAACTAAGTTTAAGTTCTACTTCAATCTCTCATGAGTTTATGACCCTGTGGAGTTTGGCTATTCACATCTAAAGGTCTTATTGTGCTTTAATTGCACAAAGGAATAAAAATTATAATAATACCCATCTGCTATTTTTAAAAAGTCAAACAACGAAAAATATGGAGAATGTTAAAACCTTTGTTTGCTGCCTTCCAGGATCTAGTGAAAGACCATCTTAGAGGAACCGCCATTAGCAGCTGTGACTTGAACAGTCTGTTGACTTATGCTGGGAGCAGTTGGGAGAAGATACCTGCTTCCTATACTACTGTCCCTGCCAATTTTTCTAGGTAATTTGGTTTTTTGGTTTTAATTTTTTTTTTACTCTAATGAAGAGTTGTGAGAGAATATCTTGTTGAATTCTCATATTTCTGAGAGGCTTATAAAATTTTCCAGTTTTGGCCTTTCCTATGTATTTTATGAATGACTAATCATAACATTCGTTAATTACTAGATACTTTTGCTATTATTTCTGTATCAACTTTCAGAATCCTGTATTAGGTTGCATATTTTAAATATTTTCTCTCATAATGTATTCACTTTATTCACTATCTTACCTATTAATTTAAAATATATATCATTGTATGAAGTCACATTTATGTTATTCTGACTTTCATCCTTCTTTTTTGATGTTCATCTAAATAGATCTTGTTCCACAGGTACAAACTGTATTGTCTTTGGTGTTCAATGTGTCTGTAATTGTTTTTGAAAAAAGGAAATGTATATTTTCATTGGGAATGAAAACTGATCTAATATTTTTATTAGTAACAGATATATCAAGAAACTGCAGAATTTGCAGACATACATTGACTTTGGTCTATATCACTGAAAAACCATTGGATATTTTAATCTAGAGACAAATATAACTAAAATGGCTTCTAAATCTAAATGTCACTCTCTATAGAGTCCAAAAATGGGTTGGGAGATCAAGCACATTCTAGATTGCACAATCTCCGTGCTGTCTCCTGACATTAATATTAAATACATGATTCTAAAATGGGAGTATCAGAGCACCACCCTCTTTTTCTGTATGAGTCACATGACACTGGTTAAAATTTATGTCTTACAAAGCAATTCAAAGATAGAGAGCATTTTTAACTTTGTAAGGAATAAGAAAGTAAAGGGTGTTAACAAGTTAGGACAAATTCAAGATCCGTTTCTCTGTTTAGCAGGATGTAGGAATTCCATTGTTACGCCTTTTGGGACGGTGAGATCTCAAGACAGCACATGCAACAAGTACCAAGATCACATGGGGTTGGAGGCCAGCTTAGGGAATGTATTGCCTCATTTGCATATGTACTTGTTGAAACTAAAGCTGAAAAGGCCTTCACTAAAATGCCAACACTTGGAACGGAGTAATGCAGTATTTGTATCAGACCAGATTCAAAGTGGCCTCGATAACGATCGCTTCTCCCACTCAGTCCTAGAGAGAGTGCTGCCTGGTCATCTTTGACTGGGCAACGAACTATCCCTGAGCTAAGGTGGTGAGCATAATTGGCTCTCACTTGTGACCGTCCTGTCGTGGACTCCGAAGCAATCCTGTGTGGCGGAAGGCGGGAGAGGTAAGGGCGACATGAAGGGGAGAAGGTTTCCTGTCAGTCCTTGTTCTTCTGGGCAGAGTAGCTGGCACATCATACAAGAAGCCAGTGAACAAGGGGACCTATTCACTGCTTTGAAATATTCGATATTTCTGGAGAATGCAGGAAGAAAGATGGGCACTGAGCACTAATTTTTTTTTTTTTGCTTCCAGTACCGCATTAAATATCTAATATACTTTTCAGTGTTAGCAAGCTAAAGTTCAAACTAGATGAAAATGAGGAGCTACTATTCTATTGACACAAAATGAATGGCCAGGACAGGACTCTGTCTATCAGAGCCTGAATTAAATAACCATCAAGGAAACGAGCAACTTATCTGGAGACCAGAACCGTGAATTCAGAGTTTCCCAAACGAGGAGGCGCCTCCCTGAGATGCTGCCAGGCGCGCTGCCTGCCGAGAGTCGTCCACAATGCGCCGGCCTGTTTCCTCCTCTGACCTAGATCTCTGCTCACAGCTGGACACAGGAGGCTCTTTGGAACCTCCGAAGCCCCACAGCTTGTGTTAAAGGCCCGAGTATCTAACATCTCATGATGACAAGGCTCAGTGTCAAGAGAAAAAGAGCAATTCTGAGAAACGGTCTAAAAGTAGCTCTTTGTTTAACTTGGCTGCCAGACAAGACAAATGGTTTATCTGCAGCAGGACTGAAGCTCCTTTTCAGGAAAACGGCAGCTGCTGCCCAACACAGGGAAACTCTATGTGATAATTTGAGGCAGGGAGAAAAGGGACCTGTCTGATTGGGGTCACAGGAAGGGGACTGTCCAGGTCCACAGGGACAGCATCGCGCTGGAGAAGACGCCCAGGCCCCGCGCCACCCCAGGGACCGAGTGAGCTCTCCCCAGGGCGGCCATGACACCAGCCGGCCGGCCTGCGGCTGTGAAGGGGACAAGGTTGTCACTTGCTGGTCCCGTGAAGCCCAAGAGCAGCAGGACAAGAGGACAGTTCTGCATCCACAGAGGAGGGGAAAGCAGGCAAGTGTGTGCTCACGCAGAGCGTTGTTTTCAGAGAAGACGCTGCCCTGATGTGGATGCCAGGGCTGGGCTAATGAAGTCACCACAGTGTGCACTGCCACCTAACTAAGGCATTTGCTTTTGGTTCTGTATTTAGTTTTTATACAGCTGGAAATCCGAAGTTATTCGTGTTTATCATTTGTGTTTTCTGGTGAAGGCGGCCATCTTGGTGTGGTATAGCAACCGAGAGCCGAAGGGGGTTAGCCGAAGGGTGTCATCTGCTGAAGGCTCATTTCTCCTTGTGCAAAGGTCTCTCTACCAGCCGAGAAGACGGCCTGGGGTGCCCACCCTTCTTCAGGGCCACCCGCTCTCTCCCAGGCGGGGCACTAGGCACCTCCGCTGAATGACGCCTTCGGGCAAAACCCAGCCTTCGAGGTCTGGAGGAACCCACGGCCGACACAGCATCCCCTCTGTGACCACGAGTGCCATCCGGCCGCCCAGGGAACATGCTAGCACACAGCGCCATCTCTGTTAGAACCGGGTCCTCTTGCCCGTCACCTCCCAGGGCTCCCAGGACAGCAGAACCAGGTGGGACGCACAGCACATGACCGTGGCCTTGAGTCTTGGTTTCCGCCCTGTAAAATGCTGCCTCTGATTATCTTGTACATGTTCTCAACACGTAAGTAAGAACAGAGTTTATGGAAACCTGTTTAATCTCTTCCAGTTTCAACAGCAGGAGGGGTAGCTGCCACTGTCATATTCTGGCCTTTTAGGCTAAAATCTTTGTCTCTTTTTAAAAGAAAAGCCCTGAACCCCAGTGTGGTTTTCTTAGCATTGGTGTCACACAGGTGCACGCTCTGCGGTGGCAGGTGGTGAATCTCCCCGGCGATAAGAAACTACACAAGAGTTTCTTGGGGTTCACTCCAGCCAGCGCCGCTGCTTGGATCCCTCCGGCTCCTCCCAGCACAGCCTCTGTCTCCAGGCGCCTTGACCTCAGCTCTAGAGCTCGTGCCGCCATCTTTCAGCCCTGAGG
Organism: Thryonomys swinderianus; assembly: GCA_004025085.1. Lineage (NCBI taxonomy): Eukaryota > Metazoa > Chordata > Mammalia > Rodentia > Thryonomyidae > Thryonomys > Thryonomys swinderianus. The sequence continues at coordinate 26,518 of PVIC010020759.1, forward strand.
CCGCCGGATCTCTCTGCACACTGCGAGGCCGAGACACTTCCTCAGAACCGAGGGCAAAGGCCCCGAGAAAGACCCTATGTCACGGGGGAACGGACACACCGAACGACTCTTGGAGATTCTCAGCAGAAAGGCGCTTTCAGTGCCCACAAGGTTAGAGGCTGCGGGGATCAGGGAGCCACGGGCCAGGAGGACGGCCGCTCTGCCTGGCGCCCTGCCGGCAGCTGCTGTGACGTAGGGTCTCGGAGGCTGAGACTGGCCAGAGCCTCAATTGTCCGGAAAGGTCAAGTGAAGGAATGGAGCGAAATGGGACCATCCTGGCGTCCACTCAGCCGGGGGGCAGGGCACAGCAGAACCTGAGGATGGGTGTCCAAACTCCCAGGGGAGACTCCTTCCCTGCCTGAGACCCGCTGCCTGGTTTCTCCTTCCCTAGCCGGGGGCAGAGCACTGACCCGTGGCCGTCACAAGTTTTGTAAGAGCTCTGCTCCACGCGTAACTAATATCTCTTACAGGGCAGGACCCCCTGGAGCGCACAGCTGAAGACGGACAGGAGACTGAACTGCCCGAGCCATCCAGTTCCCGACTGGCCGGGCAGATACAGTCTCTGAGCCACTAGAAGACTGCAGTTGACAGAGCCTCCCAGAGAGGAGCCATGCGCGCACACACACGCGCACACACGCACACACACGGCTGACCCAAGTCCTCTACCCCATCGTTCCTGTGCTGTGAAGATGCCACAGTCAATAATCACAGATGAGGAAGCAGAGCGGGACTCGGCTCCCCTGGGGTCAAAGGCGTCCGGCAGGGTTGGTCCCCCCAGCGGGGCCGAGACCCAGGGCTGCTGCGTCCGCAGAATGGTGAAGTGTGTGTGTGTGTGTGTGTGTGTGTGTGTGTGCGCACGCGCACCTTGGTGAGAAGTGTGGTATGAGAGTTTGTGCGCTTCTAAAACTCCACAAAAAAGCGAAACTAGAAATTCTACTTCAGCAGCTATTCCTTCCTCGGCCTCTTCTTGAGAGTTAAAGCAATCACATTACAGTAATCCATTTTACAACGGCATAATTTATAACAGCTAAATACTGGCTAATATACCCAGCAACAATGAATGGATTAAGCAAATGTGACAGACACCACGGACTGTAAATGAGTCCTGCAAAGAAGAAAAACTTTGAATCATCTGGGGGAAGATGGATGCTCCTTAGGACCCCAGATCAGACACACATACCGGATAACTTCTCTTGCACCCGAAAGCCACATTATAAATAAAGTCCCAAAGAAGAGAGAGGCTGCAAGAAGTAAAGAGGAGATCTCTCTCAAATGGAAAGGCATCGAGAAGGGGTGGGGGGAATGAAGACGTGCTACGCACATGTCCCAGTCCCACAGTGAGTGTGAGCGCCGTGCGCTGCATGTGGGGACTGAGCAAGCAGGAAAGAGGGAGTCTAAAATGTGCCCGTGAGTGACTGTGAGTGGGCGATGAGGTGAGTGTGTGAGGGTGCACACGAGAGTGTGAGCGTGCTGTGAGTGTGCAGTGCGTGGTCATGATCGGTGTGTGGGTGTGTAGCTGTGACTGTGCGTGTGCGGTGGTTGTGTGGAGTGAGCTGGAGATGGAGAGCTGCACCAAGGAGCGGGCAGCATGCCCCTGAGCACTTTCCCGGGGAACGCAGAGCCCGCACTTGGCCTGGGACCTGTGTGAGCGTCCTGTGAGGCTCCGCTCTGCACCCAGAGCCAGGACACGTGCTGTGCGGCCCTGGGAGCGGTGGGGGCCCCTTGTCACTGGGGGTCTCCTTGGACGGCTCTTCTGCCCATTCCCTGCCATCTGTGTCTCAGCAGCAGCTCCCAACCTCCCTTGGGATTCTGTGGTGTTAAAACTTAATTGTGGGGGCTGTGCTCGCTTCGGCAGCACATATACTAAAACTTAATTGTGGGGCTGGAGATTTAGCTCAGTGGTTCTGGAGCCTGCCTAGCAAGCGCAAGGTCCCTGGTTCGATTCCTGGTAACCACATACAATAATACAGGCCGTGGTGACTCATGGCCACCAGCCATCAGTACCACACACCACAGTGCTAGATGTGGTAGTTCACACCTGTCATCCCAGCACTTGGGAAGCAGAGGCAGGAGGATTGTGGAGTTCCAGGCTTGCCTGGGCTACTGAGCTCAGGGGCAGCCTGAGCTACAAAGCGAGACCCTGTATCAAAACAAACAAACACACACACACAAAACACCTTAATTGCGCCCACTTGATTGTCTTTGAAGACACTCTGGGCATGAGTGAAGCACATGGGTGGGGGGCAGGGCACGGAGGTGGCTGTGGGCACTGCGGGGTGGACACTGCTCTGCTTCCCAGCCACCATGGACGAAGCATCTTTGCTCTCCCGTGTCCTCCCACCAGGCTTCCGCCCTGGAGCAGGCAACCACGCACTGAACCCCTGAGGTGTGAGCCCTGTAAACCTCTGCTCCTTTGAGCTATACACGTCAGCTGTGTCTCAGTGACAGGAAAGCTGACTGCTACAGGTGCCTCGTCCATGGAAAGACAGCTGAAATGGGCCCTGCATCTTCTCTCCTCCTTCTGCTCTCCGTCTGTCCCAAGGGCCCACCATACTTTTCGGACATGTGGCCCTAGAAATGATTTGGAAAAGCAGTTAACCCTGGACCTATCCCAACAACTGAGGCAACAGGTCAGCATGAAATAACAGAAAGAGTCTTCAGTCTGCTCCACT
>PVIC010020760.1:0-29186 GCA_004025085.1 Thryonomys swinderianus
AAAAAAAAAAGTCCAATTAATTACAGAAAAAAGAGCACAGTTCTTTACATGTTTTGGTGAAAAATCATATGGTTGGTCCTGATCTATAGATTTGTTCTCACTTCAGGTAAATGGGAACATTAATATGTGTCTGTGTATGTAGGTAAGTGTTGTATGTAACTAAGTAAGTGTGTAGAGGAGACTGGTGCATTTCATGCATTTCCATGAAAAGGAAATGCAGTTGGAAGAAGCCAAGCAAATGTGAGATCTCACACAAAGGCTACATATACAGCATAATCTCATGTGGGAACTCTTGGACATAAGTACACTTAAACTTGTCTAGAAGTAATATATACTTCCTGGTGATTTGTGAGTAAAATTGGCTCAAACTTTCTGAGGCAAGTCCTCTGAAAACAAGTTATGGGTGCTGGCCATATAGGAAATGGATGCACAAAAATGTCAAATAGGAATTTAGGGAGGAACACCAACATTGTAGGTGGAATAACAACATTGTTCATAGCATGTGGGTTTGTAAGACTTTTTTTTTTTAAAGTAGTAAAATACAATAGCATAAATTTTACTCAGCCATTTTAAATGTGTAATTTAGTGATATTAAGTACATTCAAATTGTTGTACAACCATCACCACCACTCAACTACAGAATCTTTTCTTTCTTTCAAAACTCAAATTCTTCCCATTACACAGTGATATTCCTATTTTCCCTTCCCTCAGGACTTGGAAACCACCATTCTACCTCTGTTCCTATGAATGACTATTGTATGTACCTCATATAAGTGGGGAATTGTGTTTTTAAGCAAACACAATCCTTCAAATGTATTTTTTTTTTTTTTTGAGACAGGGTCTCGCTTTGTAGTTCAGGCTGGCCCTGAGCTCACTATGGTGCCCAGACAAGCCGCCGCGAACTCAGCAATCCTCCTGTCTCTGCTTCCTGAGTGCTGGGATTACAGGAGTGAGCCACCACACCTGGCATTGTGGTATGCGGTCGATTGCTGGTGGGTGTGAGTTTCCACGCCCAGCATTATATGTGGTTATCGGGGATCAAACTCAGGACCTTGTGCTTGCGAGGCAGGTGCCGGAACCACTGAGCTAACCCTACGGCCCCAAATGTATTTCTTTGAAATGCTTATAAATAGCCTCCTCACGTGTCTATTATTCTTATTTGCCTTAGAGATCTCTTTTTTTCTTGCCAACAATTTCAGAAAATATATCAAGAGTGGGTTCTAGCAAACCCTGATTTACCTGAAGCAATAAGACAGCTGGTTCTGTTGATCAAATCAAATCTCTGTGGTACCTCTTGACTTACAAGTTCTAGGCTTTCTCCAAGACCTGTGACCTACAATCTCCCAAGCTGTGAGTGTATATTCTTTTTTTTTTTTTGTGACAGCGTCTCGCTTTGTAGTTTGGGCTGGCCCTGAGCTCACTATGTAGCTCAGACAAGCCTTGAACTCGGCAATCCTCCTGCCTCTGCCTCTGGAGTGCTGGGATTACAGGCATGAGCCACCATGTCCGGCAAGTGTATATTCTTTTTAAGAAAATTATTTTCCATATGTAGCTATAAAAGTATTATCAGAATCACCAATTTTGAGTGGTTATTTTCAGTTTTATTTTAAAAACATTGACTCCCTCTTTGAAGGATCATTTCTCATAGGATCCTATTTTCTAAACTAGAGGAAAGCAAAGCAGTTCTTGATGATGAGAGGGGGTGGGGCCTCAGGACTCAGTCACTTCTTATATTTCTTTGTAGCTCCTGATATTCCACTTCAGCTCTCCCAGGCTTTTGGGAAACAGCTTTAAACCTAAGGATCCCAAAAATATTATTGCTAGATGCAGCAGCACATGGCTATAATCCCAGCACTTGGAAAGTTGAGGTAGGATTATTGTGTTTTTGAGGCCAGTACGGGCTGCACAGTGAGCTCAAAGTCGACTAGCCTGAAGCTACATAGTGAAAACCCATCTCAAAAAATCAGTCTTCTTTTCTGTACCCCCATCAAGTGACTGTGGCTCTGACCTATAAAACGATTTTGCAGATATGTTTAACAATTTTGAGATGAGCTTGCCCTGGTTACTCTTTCTAGCTCTAGATGCCATCATATATGTCTTAACAAGAGAAGGAGAGGCACACTCTGACAGAAAAGGGGACAAACACACACAAACGATAAGGCAAGAATGGAGTAATGCTGCCACAAAGCTGGGAGTGCTAGAACTGCCTCAGCGAATGGAAAGAGGCAAGGAACAGAGTAGTTTCCAGAGGCTCTGAGGAGAAAAGGATTTTGCCAGAATTTGTACTTCTGTCCTCTAAAAGTGTGAGGGAATTCTGTTCTCCTTTTCCTGAAACCATCAGTGAGTGGTAATTTCTTTTAGCAGCCACAGGAAACAAGCACACCATGTAATTAAAAAATAATTTTTCAAGGTAGTAAAAATATTTCTGTTGCTACTCTCCATGAAAACAGTTGTTGATTATTGTTATCTGGCTCCTCTGGGAACAAGACAGGCCCAATACTAACATTTAAGATAATCATCTAAATAGAACTAGAAGCCTTCCTCAGGCTTTCTTCTTTAGGGGAAATAACGACTATCACTTCAGCTAATTTGCTTTTTAACAGCTCATGGATTGACTAAGGCTTTGGAAGAACTTTTATTCCAGAAAAGTTTCAGTTTCAGAGTACATGTGCTTTTTCTTATCAGGTGTTCCTCTGCAAGGACAATATTTCATTTCTATGCTGCTGTTCTACTTACATAAGTTTGGTTTTAGAGAGATGGAAATGCAAAATGTTTGGAAAAAGAGGACTCTCGCCTGCAGTTAGAGATAATGTACATCTTTATTTTGTAGAAATTAAGCTATAATTAAATCCACACAACATAAATATTTAAATATGCTGTGACATTTTATGCAAATCAACAAACAGTATTTGTGGAAAAATACATGAACTTTTATAGAAGTAGTTAGCAGGATCACTTTTGGTCAGTTCCTATGTGCAAGATAATAATAATATGGCCACGTGCTGTGAGGCTCAAGAAATAATCTCTAATGACTAAGCTCGATTAAGACTTGATAAGTCCTAGTGTTGATGTAGTACTTTCTGGTTTACAAATGCTTTTCTGTTCATTTGCTCTTACCTTATCTTGGCAGGGAAACAAAGCAGGAGTTTCCTGTTATTACAAACTGTGTCCTCTCCCAAAATTAAAGAATACCTTAGCCTGTCAGAAAGTAGAAGAGACATCTAGGACTGAGTTTTCCCTCAAAGTCCTCAGAAGGTAATGACTCTGCCAGCACCTTATTTTGGACTTCTAACTACTGGAAGTGTCAGACGAATTTGTGTCATTTAAGTCACCCAGGTTGTAGCGTTTGTTATGGCAAAACTGGTACATCCATGGAGTTTAGAAAGGGATGGACCCTGAGCTAAAACGTGAATCTTGTGAATCCCAGGACAGTGATGTGAAAATTTAAGTCACTTTGGGCTTTAGGTGTCAAACATGGGTCAGAGGAGATGAGCGTAATGAGAAGCTCAAAAAGTCCAATATATGAACATCTAAATGGAATCGGAAACCTCATAGTTGAGACCACCAAGATGGAGAACCCCAGGTACAGTAGTTAGCTTATGTCCAGACATCCATGAACTCTGACCCCTTGTAAGCAGTTGAGTTAGGAAGTTGGTGGAGATGTGCCAAGTATAACAAATAACTATTGGTTTAAAGATCAGAAGGCTATTGTTAAGGGGTAAGGAGATTAAAGACATGATGAGCTAATCAAAATTGACTTCTCCAAAGACCCAAGAATTCATCAAGAATAAGGTGGGACTCTCATCATTCCTGTGTAGGGATCTTTGTGGTTTGAGGCAACCTAGACCATGAGGCATGCTGTTTTGGGAGTCTAAGGTGAGCATAATCCTGGAGGTAGAATATTGCCCTCCAGGACCATATGAATTATCTTTGCTCATGATCCTGTCTCATTTAGTGCTTGTTTTCATATGTAGGCATGATAAAATACTGTGCTGCAAAGAAAGGATGTATGCTAGTTGGCTCTATCTGTCCTAGGAAAGAAGCCCAGGCATGGGGAGTATGTGCGGTAAATTTCTTTGGAGTGCAAGGAAGAGAGTCAATCAAGATACCTTAAGGATGTCTATGGCCATACCATCCTGAACACGTGTAATCTCATCCAAATACTGTAAAGATCTATGGCTTTATTGTATTGATTCGTATGCATCACAAACACCAGAGTTTTAGAGATGGAATTGCTCCTCTTAGAGGCTTAGGTATGCCTTGAATAATAGAAGGATCAGTACTATACATTGATATGGATATCTCATTGCCCATCAGCAGAGCAATTCTCCAATTCCCACACATGTCCTCTGCTTCCATTTTTCTCTCCTTATATGATTTCATCTAGCAGGAGCTGCAGAGATATTGAAAACTCTAAATATGGTAGAGATATTATTAGAAAGTTCTAAGGCAAGATCAAAAACATATCCGCAAGAAAGGGTACAGGGAAACAGATGTCCAGCCAACTTACTGTTTGAATAATAGTTAAAAGATTTTGATCCAGAAATTTGGGGCTATGTTTATGAGCAAGGTAGAGATTAGGTCATGGTATTCTCTGCATGTCTATGGACCCAAGCCAGAAAGACCTGAAGCTCTGTGTAATGAAGCTGGTGCATGTTAAATTTTCAAAGACAGCTCAAGAAGGCAGTAACATAATGCAGTTTGGTTTTTGCAGTGACTGTAACAGGGTTTCCACTGGCATTTTCTCATCACTCAGTAGAAGTCTACACAACAAGAGTTAATAACCTTCACTGGGCCATACAACCAACTAGTTCCAGAGATAAATTTGAACATAATATATGTGGTGGTAAAATTTGAACTTGTAGCAAATACAAGAATCATTTGCCAGTTAGGATGTATCTAATACAATAACTGAAGTTAAATATTGAATGTTCCTAGGTATGTTTCCATTAAAGGAATCTTCAAAATCACTGGCCCTTTAGAGAAATGCAAATTAAGACAACACTGAGATTCTGTCTTACTCCAGAAAGAATGGCTGTCCTCAAGAAATCAAATAATTACACATGTCAGTGAGGATATGGGGAGAACAGAAGCAGTCTACACTGTTAATGGGAATGTAAAGTACACCCACTATGGAAATTAGTATGGAGATTCCACAAAAAATAAAACTAGAAATTCCATTTGACCCAGCTCACTCTCCTTGTAGATATCTTCCTGAAAGAGCTGAGTTAATCCATATGTACTCATGTTTATAACAGTGCAATTCATAATAGGTAAATAGGAAAATGAATGCACCTTGAGACTATAAAATTAAGTGAAAAAAATCAGACACACAAGCTTAATATTACATGGTTTCTCATTAGTGAGAAACCAGAGTAAAATAAAGAAAATAAATAAAATAGGAAGTAGGGAGATGGAGCTTTCTTAAAGTGGGAAGTGATCTAGAATGGAGGGATGGGGAAAGAGAAAGAAAAGGAATTGGGATATGTAATATACATGTACCAACTCCACACAAGGAATGTAAACATTATGTACTACAGTATTCACAGTGGAAAAAAAAAATAGATCCAGAAGTGAATAGAAGGGGAGGAGAAAGGGAATAAGGTGAAGAAAGGAATTGAGATGTGTTATATACATATACCAACGTCCCACAGGAATGTAAATGTTATGTAGTACACACATGTAATAAAAACTCAAATAAAGTTAAGAATTCACTGCCTCTTTCCTATTCATAGACAGTCTAGTTTTTAGAAATCCACCTGTGTGCTTGCAGGTTATTGTAGGACAAAGGAGAGTATCTGCTTCCTCACTGTATGAGTGCAGGTGAATAACAATACAGAAAAATAGGGTACTGGAAGAGCTCACTTTTCAGATGGCATTAGGTTCCTGGCTGAGACGAGACTTTATAATATTTTATGGCCAAGAGGGGAGTTTGAAATTTATGCTATTTTTGAGATAATACAGAAAACTAGAATGCTTAAGTAATTTTCAACACGATTTAGCAACATAAAAAAGACTTTGTTTAGAAATCTTAAGTAACTACATCTTAAATTCTGATCAGACAGTCCATTGCTTGAGTAACCCTCTTAGCTAAGTCTAAGCTTCTCGACAGACTTGGGTATCTCAGATCACAGATAGTGAGAGATTGAGTGTCAAATTCCATTTATGGTGAAGACCGTGTGTTGTGATAAAAAAAAAAACTTACAAAGAGTTTTTAATTTCCTTCTCCTGTAAGTGGATTATATTGAATTTGATTTTTACGTACTGAGGATTTTGCTTCTAACTCAGGCACTATTACTAGAGTTGTCATGGGGAAAGGAAATGCTCGTGTTGAGCTAAGCCGAATAATCGTATTTCCTTTGAATTTAACAGTAGCAGAACACAGGAATACTTTCTCCAGATATACTTTGCTTTCAGTCCTGAAAAACCTAGAGGTATTACCAACATACCTGACTTTGAAAACGAAGAAGTCCTGTGGGGTGTTTATTTCTTTCATAACTACAAGATGAATTGATAGTGTGCGTGCTGGGATAAAGGAATCAAATACACCATTTTTGAAAGCTTTTGCAATAAATATAACTAAACTGTCTTAAAAAGCCACACTAGTCAAAATAAGTGCAATTACTTTTTGAAAGAAGTCATCTTTAAAGGAGAAGCAGCCTAGAAGTACATGCTGGAGAAAGTTGTGTGTGTGTGTGTGTGTGTGTGTGTGTGTGTGTGTGTGTGTGTATTTGGGTGTCAGCTTTCAAAAGCTGCAATTATCTGGCAGTTCTTGGTTAAATTCTTCAGAGACTTTTTCATTGTGTACATGAAATAGAGAGGAGAATAAAACCTAGCCAAGCATTGTACAATTCAAGATGCAATTTGATCATTGTGCCTGGGGTTTAGATGAAGAAAAGGATTTGCTTCCCTTAGATTCAAGAAGGGTTTTGGAATGTAGGCATTTATTTCCATCTCTGTGGAAATGCATTTTTATATATTTATTATTTTCATAAAAATGGTTTGGTCATGTTTAGCCTCAGGATATGTTAATATTGTAAGTTGTACAGAATTAATCATAATTTTTTAAATCTCTAGAAATCTTAAATTTTTTCTCACGCCTTTGTATATTTAAGCAGGAAACTCATTTAGGGAGGCAGGGTGGAAAAAAATAAAGACAGAAAACAGAAGACAAACCCAATTCACTGCCAAATGAATACACCATGAAACATTTACTTCATAAATGACTTGGGTAGTATGTACTTGACTTGAAACACAGTGGCTGGTCATTAAATATCTGTCTTTCTTCAGAACAGTTGCAGGAATCAACCTGCACATTGAAGAGAAATGACCATAACATGGACTCTTATTTATATTTAGTCCCTTAGAGTTTGCAAGGCAAATGTCACCCCACCATACCCAAAGGGCTATTAGAAATTTGTCACATAAAATATGACTAAAGATACAAAAGAGGGATAGATAGACTGGGCTCAGGAGGAGGTCAGCTCTTCATGGATAATTCCTTATATATTCTTTGATTTTAATTGTGGTTTTTCATGCTCTTGTTTGTTAACCTTTAAATTTGAGAAATGACTAAAAACTAATAACCTATTCTTCAGAAAAATAAACATACAAATAAGTTAGACTCTGTATTATCAAGAGGTGAGTAGATTCTTGTAGGCTAGCTGTGGAGTCGGGTTAGAGATTGCAAACTGGACAATGTAGAATGGCAGGTAAGAAATTTTGGCAGGTGATAACAAAGAAAATCCGTGTATCTAATGAATGAATGAAATGAGACTTTATTTTGTATGGTTTGCCTTTTAAGAAAGCATCTAAATGTAGCCATCTAATGATTATTTAAGGCCAGTTTTGATTTTGAAGAATATTATCAGGAAATATTTATTGTCGTCACATTTTTCATCTTGCTGTATCCTCCTCTCATTTCTAATGTAGTAATTACCATGAAAAAAATGACTTATTACTTGTGACTAGTTTTGTGACCTTGAACAAATCTTGTCTTTGTTGAAGTTGAGACCCTTACCATCTCCTCTCCCAAACACAATGAAATATTGGAGAGATGAAGTGATATATATGTGAATTCTGTTTTAAAGAGGCCAAATATTTTCCAAAGCATTTTGACCTATTGTTGTTGTCATGTGAGGGACAAAAATTTAACAGTTAAGCATGTTGGGAGATAAGTACTACATACTATTAAGTTCTTACTGGGTGAACTTTGGATTGCACAGTATTCCACATTTTAGCAGTATTTTGTGATGGAATTTTTTTAGGCAGACATAAAATGGTAGATTGAGAAGATGAGTCAGGAAGATTACAGGTTCAAGTTCAGCCTGAGTAACTTAGCAAATTAGTGAGATCCTATCTAGGTGTGGGAATTCATGGGAGCACAGTATGATTAGGATGAAGATGTGTGAAGGCCCTGGTTCGATCCTCAGTAACAATCAGTCAATCAACAATCAATCCATTGGAAGCATGGCTTTCTTGCCCACTATTTGATAGTACTTCTTTCCTTTTAATTCCTTTTCTTCTTCATTTAATCTTAACCAAAAGTCCAAGAAGCGATCCTTTTCTTCTTGTAATGTCATTCAATATCGTGGCACATCATCTTCACCCTAACCAGAGTAGTCTAGGCTTTCTCAGCAGGCTAATGACGTTGACACTGGTATTGCTGAAGACAAAATAAGGCCTTATTTGTTTTCACTGTGCTGCTGAGTAAGACATGTAGGCTCTTTTCAATCCTTAGGGATGCCACTTACATAATCATAACCGTTACCAGAATCATGTTGTTCTCCCATGAATCCCCACACCTCAGATGACTTCCTTTTTCCCTTTGTTTTGTCTCATGACTAAACACTGTTCTCTCATTGTATGATAAACTTGAATTTAAATATAGGATCTACCATTTACTGGCTGTATGCCCATGGTAGGTTTTTAACTCTCTGAGACTCAGCGTTCTTATTTGCAAAATAGGACTAATGTGACATCCTCTTGGGATATGGTGGAAAAGCTTAAATATGGAGACACTATTGTATCTCTCTAGCACTTGGTGCGGTACCTGGCACTTAGAACAATGTATCTACCAGTTTATGCTGGTCTTGGTGTTCTTATCAGTGATGTTTGGTGAAGCCGTCCCCAGAGGGCCGGTCAGGCTGACTTTGGAGTAACCACTAGACCCTCCACGAGGGGGCCTCCTAGGGAACTCCTGCTGGGCCTTTGGCCTTGGAAGAGGGAGGCTTAGCTGTCTGCTGACATTCGTAGTTCATACTCTTGGGAATTATTTCTTCTCAGAATTCTTTCGGCTTTCTTTCTCCCGAGGCTAGGATAGACAGAAGTTAAATTTCTCAGTACTGAAGGAGCTGTGATGAAAGAAGCTTTTCGCTAAAGTGAAACAGAAAAAGTCCCGAGGCTCTCCGTCTATCCTCTGATAACAGTTCCCAAATGTGCAGCTCTGCACAAGCTTCCTTGGATCACACTAATTCTTCTAGCCCCGAGCCTCTCTTTGCTAGTGGCTTAATGCTTTCTTATCAGACAGATTGCTGCATCCAAAACTTAACCAGGGAATGAGGGATTAACCAGTGCTTTCTATCTTCTGAATAACATACATTGTCTAACTCTCAGAGAATACATATTACTCCCAGTCAACTCTGTTTCATTCTGGTCCTTCTTGTTCTTGTGAGTGCAAGTGAGGACTTGCCAAGAACCAGCTGTATTGCTCTCCATTTTTGTTTTTACCCATTCTGTTTCTTACATAATTATACATTGCAGTTCAATGTTTCATAAACAGATTTAACAAAAATGAAAAGTGTTTTTGATTCTATGCAAGTTTTGAAAAGAGTAAATTTGAGCAGCTTAAAAGCACTGTTGAATTAGTTGTGGGTGGTATGACTCTAGAAGCCTCGGGGTGGTGGACAGCATACAAACTGGACAGTCTGCACTCAGATGGTCACACAAAGTTCTTTGTATTCTCCTCTCCTTCAAAGGAAGCAAGTTTGTACTTGAGGCAAAGATGCATCGAATTGTTTATGTAGGGAATAGGATTTGAACTCTAATCCTTAGACCAGTGTAGTCAAAACCTTGGTCTCTAACTTTTGGGAAGATATCTACATTGGTAAGTTAATTAACTGTCTTTAGACAATTAGATGGGGCCAGCCTTCCAAGAGCTAAGTGGAGTTCAGTCAACACATTCACTGAAAGCCAGCATTGTAAAAGAAGAGAAACTACCACACTTCATGCATCCCCTAGAGATGAATAGCAGTGATTGATATTCTAACTAAATATAAATCCTGCCATGGGTGGGGGCCAAGGTCTTAACTCACCCTTTCCAGGAAAGATCCCTGCCTCACCCTTACTGAAAATCCTTGTACACTTGCTACCTCATTTGACCTCCATTTAATCAGTATTACCTAAGTGACTATACTTATTATCTTATTAGATGGCGACAGTCTTGCTCCACACTGAACCTTCCTCACTGTATGTCCTTGTCCCACAAAACACCTCTGAGAAGCAGGATGAGCAGACAACCTACTTTCAGGTCCTCTTCCTTTCCATCTCTTAGTCAGAAGCTATCTTTCTCTCAATAAATTCTTCCTGCTCTTAACCATCGTTGCTCCTAGCAATCATTCTTTAATTTTATAAAACATGACTTTGAGGGGAAGGAATAAATATGATACAGAAAGAAAATAAAAGAACATGTATAAAGGGGGTGAGGAGGGGTGGGTGGGTAGGGATATGGGTAAAAATGAGAAGTAACTTGTGTCGTTTGTACCAGTGTACAAATTCCCCAATGTTATACATGATTTTGATATGTATATAAATTGTACCAATAAAGAATTCAATTTATAAAAAAACATGAATTTGTGTTTTGGAAATCTAAAAGGTTTGGGAATTACATCTATTCCCTCTTGTCAATAGCACAACTCATAATAGGTAAATTATGGAAGCAGCCTATATGTCCATCAACGGATGAAGGGACATATAGAAAATGTGGCATTTATACATCATGGAGCACTACTCTGACATAAAGAAAGATAAATGTGAGTCATTTATAGCAAAATGAATGCACCATGAGACCCTAATGTTAAGTGAAATGAATTAAGCACATGAGTTTAAATATCACATGGAAAGCAAAATAAAAGATAGTAGGAAGTGAGGCGAGAGTTCATTCTCAGAGGGGAAGAGGAACTAGAGATAGGAGGAAGGAAGGAAAGCATAAGAGATGAAAAAAGGAATTGAGGGGTGTTATGTGCATGTACCAACTCCACAGAGGAAATGTAAATACTTGTACTGTAAACATGTATCAAAAATGAAGAAGGAGGAGGAGGAGGTGAGGAAGAGGAAGAGGAAGGAGAAGAAGGAGATCAAGGGATGGGTAGAAAGGGGAGGGAGGGAAGAGAAAGGGAATGTAAAAAGGAATTAAGATGTGTTCTCCACATGTACCAACCTTAAACTGAAAACAAACTCTTGGGCTCCACCAGAAGCTTAGGAATGGATCCAATTAATACATTTAAAAGTTACGATAAATTTTATGTATGCATCATTTGAATGGCCTTCCTGACTTAATCAATATTTTCTATTAGCTGACAAATTACCCATCTGGTCATAATGAATAAGGGCACAGTTTTTCATTTACCGTGTTTTTCCTCTCAAACTAGCTGATGCACCCACTGTGCATAGCATGGCTGCACAGGGATGGAATGTGATACCAGTGGGTTGTGCAAGTAGATTCATGAACAGTTTGCACTGGGTCTCCACTGTGATTGCATTGTGAAGTAAGCACTTAGGCCTGAGGTGCAGCCTATGGCCAAAGTATATGTGTAGATACCTTCTATACTGGCTAATATTTTGCACCAAATTCTTTATACACTCTTTGTTCAGGCACCATACAACCCCTGGGATTATTATAAGATGCAGAATTCACTACCAGTTTCATAGAAAAAGTGATCAAAATGTAAAGTAAATGTTTAAATTCTGAAAATACTTTGAACACACGTATCCACATTGTTCTCATCACTTTCTGAAGCAGTTCTGGAAGTCCTCTTTTATGAGTCGTAAGATACAATAACAAATATGGTGAATACAGCTTTCAAATGCCACCTAACATGAAATAGGCTCAGACAAATATTGCAGTACAAGTATTATCCACTGAATTCTGGTTCTTCCCAAAAGTCATGATTAGCATGAGAGGTGAATGTTCTGAGTTGATCCAGTACATACAGGCAGCTGTGACAGCACCAGAGATGCTCACAAAAGAGCATTTCTACAAGTGCTTCAGAAAACAGCAAGAACCATGGAATGCATGTGTTTGAAACCAAAAGACTACTCTGGGGGGATTAGTGGCAATGTGTCTTCTACTATAAAGCTTTAAAACTGAAGGCACTCACTATAAATTTGTAGGTAGGGCTGCTGAGGTTCAGAGAAGTTAAAAAATTTGGGCCCACTCTTATACCAATTAAAGACAGGACTGAAGTGAGTTCTGGATCCAAATCCTATAATTTACCACCAAAACTAATGGTAGCATTGACTGTCCCCCTCAATACTAACATTCAGGTTTTTATGCCGTTAGCACTGAGCTTTTACCAGCAGCACCTAAACCTGATTCTCATTTTATTAATATTCCGATCAGTTTGTACTGGCTATAAGTAAGGCAGTTTATGCATATCATTTGCCAAGCTTCTTACCCTTTTGTGCTACTATAGCATAATACTTGAGACTGGATACTTTATAAACAATGAAATTTATTTGGCTCATCACTCTGGAGGCTGAGAAATCCTAAGTCAAGGTGCTGCATCTAGAGGACCCCTTGTTATGGAACCATAGCATGGCAGAGGCATCATACGGCAAGAAAGCATATGAAGAGTGAAAGAAAGCTAAACTCACTGTTGTGACAAATCTCCTCTCATCTTAACAAAGCCACTTTCACAGTGATGGCCATAATCTGTTCGTGAGGGAAGAGCCCTCATGACCTAGTCACTTCTTCATGGTCCCACCTCTCAACACTGCTGCATTGGAAGTTGTTTCCTCACAAAAATTTCAGAGGACACCTTCAAACCTTAGGAGCTTCCAAGACACAGAAGCACATGTACCAAGCCCCAGTCCCCTTGGCTGCCCTGCCAGCTGTGCTGTGAGTGTACTGTGAACAGGTGGGCACACTACGACATCCAGTGTGGACCACTAGAGGGCAGTGGTTTTGCCAATACATGTCATTTACATTGTTGTAACACCTGCTGCTTTGGTGCAAGATAAGGGTCTGTCAGAATTTCCATATTCTCCTTTTTCAAATGGAAAGGTACTTGGCTGACTGTAGTCCCCCTGGTCCATAATTTGGGACATGATTTGTCAGCTCAGCTAAGCATTGTTTAATCATTTCAGCTTAGTATTGAACCAAATACATATGCTTTTTTGTTGTTGTTGTTTTTCTCCATTTTGTTTAAAAAAAAAAAGCACACACACAAAAAGAGAGCTTGGCTTTTGATTAAAGTTAAGGGAAAATCAGAACACACTGACAGTTTAAATCAGCATTTTGTAAAACTTTATCTGTATCTACCAGCATTGGCATTACCTAACCCACTTATTAGCTACACACATTCCCAGGATTTAACCCACATTTATAAAAGTGGAACATGGAAACACAAATTTTAGAGTAATTTATTTAAATGAAATATATGGAGCCTTGAATATCTGTATGAAGTTCCACCACAAACTTGGTGGCTTAAAACAACAATATATTTTCTTGAAATTATGGAGGCCAAAAGTTTGATTCTAAGTTGTGAGCAGAAACATCTTTTTCTCTGCAGCCTCCAGCTGAGGCTTCTGTTATTAGCTCCCCTTGATGTAGATACATCATTCCATTCTCTGCTGCATCTTCATGTGATATTCTCTGGGTTATTTTGGTGTCTTTTCATATATGAATGACAAGCGGGGGGGGGGGGGCGGAGATTTAGCTCAATGGTTCCAGCACCTGCCTCACAAGCTCAGGGTCCTGAGTTTGATCCCGGTAACCACATACAATGCTGGGCGTGGTGACTCATGCCCACCAGCTATCAACACCGCATACCGCAGTCCCAGGCATGGTGGGTCACACCTGTAATCCCAGCACTCCGGAGACAGAGGCAGGAGGATTGCTTAGTTCCAGGCTTGCCTGGGCTCCATAGTGAGCTCAGGGCCAGCCTGAACTGCAAAGCGAGACCCTGTCTCAAAAAAAAAAAAAAAAAAAAAAAAAAAAAAAAAAAAAAAAAAAAAAAAAAAAAAAAAAAAAAAAAAAAAAAAAAAAAAAAAAAAAAAAAGACAAGCAGGGCATGATGGTGCAGTCTGTAATCCCAGCACTCTAGAGGCTGAAGCAGGATGATTGTTGTGAGATTGAAGTCGTTCTGGGCTACACAGGACATTCAAGGCCATTCTGAACTACTTAGTGAGACCCTATCTCAAGAAGTCAAAAAACCAGAATGACCATCATGCTAGATGAATGTGAAGACTGTTAGATATCACATACAAAATGACAAGTGTGAGCAACCTAAAATTTGAACTTGACTGGAGGGAGAGTTAAGAAAATGGGCAAAGAAGACTTCATGGAGGGGCTAAATCTAAGTACAGAATTGAAGAAAAATAGAAATTTGCCAAATGAAAAGAGTGGAGGGATGGGATAAAAGAGAGCTTACTTATCCTGAAAGCCTCTGGGAGTTTGCTAAGATAGAGAAAGAGGAAGATGAACTGGTTATGGCTGATGGCAAGGGTGATACTCTCTGCTCTGGACTGGACTATACCCCAAATTGAAGTATTAAAACTCTAAGTCCTAGTGTGATGGTATTAGGGGATGGGACCATGGGGAACCTAGGAGTAAACTGGGGAATGAGCCTAAGACCTTCATGATGTCATTAATGCCCTTTCTCAAACGAAAAGACATGAAAGCCCCACTCTTTTCCCAATCTCTCTGCAAGTTCATATCACAGGAAAGGTCATACGCATACATGGCCAGAAAGAGCTGTCTTCAAGTACTATGGTTTGGAAGTTTAAGTCTTTTCTAATGTTATGACTTGAATCTGAAGTGTCCCCCATTTGGTTCCCAATACAGCAGGGTTCAGGGGGTGAGATCCCTAGGAAGAAACTGGATCAGAAAGGCTCTGGCCTTACCAACGTGTTACTCTAAGGATAGATTTGGACCTCAATGGGCTATTTGGAGGGTGGAGGAAAGTTCAGTAGGTGAAGCCCAGTTGGAAGAAGCCAATCATTTGAGTTGTACCTTGGAAGGACATATTGAATCCTTGGTCCCCTCCTCTTACTTCTTCTGATTGCTGGATAGCGATGCTTTGCTCCTCTGCGTAATCTCCAACACGACAGTCTGTCTAGCCAGAGGTGAAGAAACCACAGCCCCATACTGTCATGGACTGGAACTTCTGAAACTGTAGGCCGGTAAATAAGCCTTTCTCCCTTTTAAGTTACTTTCCACAGTATTTTATAACAGCAATAGTAAATTGACAAAATTCTCAAATGCACATGTTAAAATTCTTCTACTAAGGCAATAACATGAGGAGATGAAGCTTTTGAAAGATGATTATGTCATTAGATAGGAGCATCATGAAAGGAATTAGTGACATTCTGGTATTTTTTTTCTACCAGAGATTGAACTCTGAATCTCAACCTTGCAAGGCTGGCACCAGAACTGCTGAACTAAATCGCTGGCCCCATGAGTGTCAGAGGCATAGGTGGAGGACTCATTAACTCTTTATAACTTCTAAAAATACACAAGATAGCAGTCTCCAACCTGGAAGACCTTATATAATTCAGCCATACTAGCTTCGTGATCTTGGACTGCTCGGACATCTAGAATGGTAGGACATAATTTTCTGTTGTTTAAACCACCAAGTCTTTGATACTTTATTGTAGCATTGCAAGCTGAATAAGACAAGAATAAGCCATGAAGAGTCTGTATGTATTGGGAGATTTGTACAAGTTTTTTAAAAATCTTTATTGGTACATTTTATATAGACATCATATTCACACTCAACATGGAGAATTTGTACCAGTATATGACATGACTTAATTCTAATTTTTCCCATCCTCCTACCTACCCTACACCCCATCCCCTATACATATAATCTTTTTTTCCCTTTCTTAACTATGACATTTTTTCTTTTCTCTTATTACTTACCTCTACCCCCATTTCCCTTTAAATATTTTATATTTCATAACGTCTATCATATGCTCTAGAACTTATTTACATTTTCTGTTTCTCATACCACAAGTTTTTCTCTGGAATAGTTTGGTAAAGGTTGAACATTATGTAATGTGGAAACATTCCTTAAAAAGGAAATATCCTGTCTGATGAAGTGCCTTTTAAACATCACATATTATTAACATACATTCCTTTGAGATTTTTAACAGTCTGTCATTATTAAATATTTTTAAAGATCCCATAGCCAGGAAATCCGTATTGATTTTATTTTTTTTCTTTTTGTAGTACCAGGGATCAAATTCAGGACCTTGTACTTGCAGGTGTGGCAATACTGAGCTAAATCCCCAGCTCCCTATTACTTTTATTTTAAATTGAATTCTTTATTGGTACATTTTATATACATCTCACAACCACACACAACATTGGGGAATTTGTACCGGTATATGACACAAGTTAATTCTCATTTTTACCCACATCCCTACCCACCCACACCTCCCCACCCACTATATTCATGCTCTTTTATTTTCTGTCAGAATCATATTTATTCCTTCCACTCATTACATTCCCACACCAAATTTCCTTTGGAAGTTGTCATTCTACAAAAACTGTCATACCTTGTAGAGCTCATTTACATCTACAGGTGCTCATACCAAAGAAAAGATTTCGTATTTGCATATGTGTGATTTATTTATTTCATTTATTAGTGTGTCCTCCAGGTGTACCTATTTGCACATAAATAAATCAATCTTGTCATTCTTTATGGCAGAATAATACTCCATTTTTTTAAAAACACATCTTCTTGCCAGGCGTGGTGGCTCACGCCTGTAATCCCAGCACTCAGGAGGCAGAGATAGAAGGATTGCTGAGTTTAAGGCTTGCCTGGGCTACATAGTGAACTCAGGGCCAGCCTGAACTACAAAGTGAGACCCCGTCTCAAAAGAAAAATCTTCTTTATCCAGTTTCCAGTTGATGGGCATTTGGGTTGTTTCCAAGATTAGGCTCTCATGAACTGAGCTGCTGTGAAGAAGGGTGTACATTTGTCTTTCCAAATTCCTTTGGGTATATTCCTAGCAGAGGGATAGCAGGGGCAAATGGGACCTCTAGTTCTAGTTTTCTGAGGAATCTCCACACAGATCCCCATAATGGTTGCACAAGTCTACAATCCCACCAACAGTGGAGAAGAGTTCCTTTCTCTCCACAGCCTCGCCAGCATTTATTGTTGGTTGATTTTGTAATAGCAGCCATTCTTTGTGAAGTGAGATGAAATCTCAGTGTTGTTTTCATTTGCATCTCTTGAATGACCAGTGATGTTGAACATTTCTTCATATGCTTCTTGGGTGCTTTGACTTCTGCCCCTGAGTGGTGTCTGTTCATTTTAGATGCTCATTTTTGAATTGGGTCTTTAAATTTGGGGAGGCTGATCTGTTTAAGTTCTTTATATATTGTAGATAATAGCCCTTTGTCTGACAAACAGCTAGTAAAGATATTTTCCCATGTTGTTGGTTATCTTTTAGTGGTGTGAGTGACTTCTTTTGCTGTGCAAAAACTTTTCAGTAGGACGGGATCCCATTTGTTGATTCTTTCTGCTAGTTCTTGTGCTATAGAGGTTTTATTCATAAAGTCTCTGCCTTTTCCAATGTTTCCAAGAGTTTTACCTAATCTGTTTTCCAGCAGGTTTATTGTTTCTTTTTGAATTGTTTAAATCGTGAATCCATTGTGAATTTAGTTTTGTATACGGTGAAAGAGATAGGTTTAGCTTTAGTTTTGGTCAGGTTAAAGCCCAGTTTTTCCAGGAACATTTGTTAAAGAGGCTGTCTTTCCTCTATTGGGGATGTTTGGCTCCTTTGTCAAAGATGAGGTGGCTTAGTGTATTCAGGGTTGTTTCTGGATCTTCTAATCTATTCTACTGGTCCTCCGGTCTGTTACTTTGCCAGTACTATGCAATTTTTTTTCACAGTGGTTTTATAGTAGAGTTTTAAGTTGGGGGTTGTACTACCCCCTGCCATGTCATGGTTGGTTAGAATTGCTTTTGCTATTCTAGGTTTCTTGTAGTTCCAGATTTATTTTTGTATTATTTTCTCTAGCTCTGTGAAGTACAGTGTTGGAATTTCAATTGGAATTGCATTGAATCTGTATAGTAGTTGTGGGAGTATAGCCATTTTGATGATTGCGGTTTTCACTACCCAGGAGCAAGGGATGTCTTTCTACTTTCGGATATCCTTTTCTATCTCATTTTTCAGAGTCCTATAGTTTTCAGAGTAGAGGTTTTTGCATTTCCTACAGTTGTTTAATAATGAAATCTCCTACCATGAATCTAAACATTTTCCTGGGCCTGGTTTGACATAGTCTTGGAGCTGTCTGCAGGAAAGGGGACTTGATGTAAAAACCCATCTTTTTGTAGTCCTTGGTGGGAACATTTAGAAAAACAGATGAGACAGAAGCAGAAGGAATGCCAAAGAAAAACATGTTGAAAATCCTGTTAGTGACACTTCATTTGATAAATAAAACTTTAACTTAAAACTAATTGATAATGAGGGCAGAGATTTAGCTCAGTGCTTCCAGTGCCTGCCTAGCAAACACAAGGTCCCTGGTTTGATCCCCAGTAACCACATACAACAGTACGGGTGTGGTGACTTATGCCCACCAGCAATCAGTACCACATACCACAGTGCTGGGCCTGGTGGCTCATGCCTATGATCCCAGGATGCAGGAGGCAGAGGAGAAGGATTGCTGAGTTTGAGGCTTGCCTGGGCTACATAGTGAGTTCAGGGCCAGCCTGAAAAAAGCAAGATCTTGTCTCAAAAAAAAAAAAAAAAAAAAAAAAAACCACCACCACCAACAACAACAAAAACTAATTGATAGTAAAAGCAGTGTATGTTCATTGGTAAAATAATTTCAAATAACACAAGCATGTAAATAAAACATGAATTCATTTTATTTATATGTTCATTAAACACTTAGATGATGCTCTATTCCGTTTTCTAGTTTCTTTCACTTGACTGTTTTAATGACGTACATATGTAGAGCATTATCACATTTTATTGGCATACCATAACTTACTCACTTATTCTTTAAAGATTTGGAAAGATTTTCTTGTTTAAAATAGTGTTCTGATCATTATCATTACATACGTATTTTTGATATTTGTTTAAGTACCTCCTAGAATGGAAATCCTGTGTTAGATGCAGGGCAGAGATTGCTAGTTGTCTCTCAGTATCCATTCTTCCCTTCTTCTTTCATAATATGATCCCACATTTGTCGTTTTTATCAGCCAGCTAAAAGACTAAATTTGTCCTAGTGTCCTTTGTGGGCAGGTATAGCCATGTGGCTTACTTTTAACCAATGAAATACAAGCTCAGGTGTTACATAATTCTTTGCAGCCATCTCCATAAGAGGAAAGGGCCAATATTTCTCTGCTCCTCCCTATTTCATGCTGACCAAAGTTAACCTGTCTTGATCATGTGATAACATGCTGAGGACACAGGGAAGCGCAAAACCAAAGGAGCCTGTGCTCCTGATAGTTTAATGTCAGTACCCTTGTGGTGCTTTTCCCTGTTTTTTTTTTTTTAAAGAAAACAGAACTAAGTTTCTATTTCATTAACTACTGCATTTTTCCTGTTATGTACTGTTAAATGAATTTCCAATTTATTCAAGTGAAATGCATAAACAAAAAAATGGAAATAATTTCCAAATGTCCCAAAAGAGGCTTTATCAGTAGACCCCTCTCATCAGTATTAAGATTGCCTGGAAGAACATTAAAATCATTATAAATGATATGGTCATCATAATTTTATTTCAAGAGCATTTTATGCATTTTTAGAACTTTTACTGTAAGATTCCAGATATTAATACTTTAACAGCATTCAGTAGACGAAAGGTAGAGTCATACAAACTGCTATTGAGTTCTTGGCTTGACCATTGCCAGCTGTTTGACTGTTACCCTAACTAGTTTAGAATCTTTCAGAATCTCAGTTTCCTAGTTTGTAAATGGAATTAAAGTCAGTACCTCTGCATTATTTATGCTGATTAAATAAGGTAATTCTTGTAATATATTTAGTATAGAAATGGCACAACACTCACCAGATGATAGCCTTATTATTCAGTAAACAAATTGAATAATTTACTTTGTTGGATATGAATATATATGGCATTGTGCCTATAATCAGGTAGCTCAGTAGATAAGTTTGGAGAAAAGACATAGTCTCGTATATCCACTGCAGAGAAGAAATCTCCTAAAGAAAAATATACAATCACAGGAATTAGGGGAGGAAGAAATTCTATTAGAGTTAAGAAAGTCATTGCAAAGGATTTGAAAGATGGGAAAAATCCACCAGACAGAAATTTTAGAAGACTTTATTCTAAACCAGCTACCATGGCAATAGCAGAATGGCAAAGGTGGAAGGGTTGTAAGGCAAGCCTAACAATGAAAACAGAAAGACAAATCCTAAAAGGCTTGTATTAAACAGCTTGAAAGCTCTTTAATGCTGTGAGGCATGATGGAAGGGCTTTATCCTCAGTGGAAGGTGGGGAGATGAGCAGAGGTACTTTATGATAGTGAGTCCAACCTACATCAGCATGGATTGGGCAGAGGTAAGACAGGAGGTAAGGCCTGTTAATACCACCCAGGGCTGTGTTGTCACGTGCAAATGAATAGAAATATATCCTTGTGCAGGCTATCAATCATTTTAATTTCCTCCAATTACCATTTGAGGAAATCAAGAGGCAGAGCAGTCAGTGTCTTTCAAGGGTGACAAATGAATCAGTAATGAAACCATTAGCAAATTATCTTTGATTCTTGCTCCTTATACCCAGAAAAAGTATTTCTCTTAGCAATGCATTTTAGACTTAGCAGCACTCAAAGCTGTCTGTGAATGAACAAAGCAAGATGGAGGGAAGAGCGAGAGTCACATTGATGTGAGGAAGTATACATGTGGGACATGTACCATATCTCCGAATTGTGGAACGCCAGTGAAATGTATAGTCTAGACTTGGTGTTCAGTAAATCGAAAGTTTTCTTCCTCCTGATGTTGGAAATATGACATGGCTTTAAAATATGTATATATTAGGCATTTACAGAGGATCATGTACTTGTTTTTATAAAAATGACAGATATGAAAACTAACTGTATACCTATGCAAAGAAGAGTTATACATACGTCCTGATATGTTTTTATTTCATCATGCACCTACTGAAGACTTTCCGTGTCCTGTGTATTGTTTTTAGGTGATGTGGCAGAATTTGTTTTAAAGTTACTCTTCTGGCAGTATTGAACTTGGATGAAAGGAAATAGACTACATAACGAGGCAGTAGCCAAGGCCTTCTCGAGCCTGTCCAGCTGAGGCCTTGTGAGAGTATGAGTATTTTCTGTGGTATATAACAAATAGTCCCAAACCTAACAGCTTAGAACAAGACCCATTTATTTAGCTACGGTTTTTGTAGAGGAAGAGCTCAGGAACAGCTTAGGCGAGTTCTGTCTTAGGGGAGTTGGGAGTCTCTCCCAAGGCTTCAGTCAAAGTATAAGCAAGCTGCTTTGCTTCTGGAGGCTTGACGGGAGGGAAACCTGCTTCTATGCTCTCCAGGTTCTTAAGAAAATCTGCTTACTTACTTTGCAGATGTGGTGCTGGGAGCTCGGTGCTTTTGTAAGCATCAGCGATGGCTGTCGTTGCTTTCCTAGAACATGGCTCTCTCCGGAGGCAGTTTATTTGTCTCAGCTCCCACCTTTAGGGCTGGCAAATGAGAAGAAACTCTAGAGGAATTCTGCTCAGGCTCTTACATAATGTACAGTTAATGTGGGACTGATCTATATTTTCATATTCTCTTCTCTAGCAGCTTGTCATAAATCTACATTTCCCTCAAACACACATACTCTTGGAGGGAAAATTATATGAAAGTATGAACACTGAAGTTAGGTACTAGTGGGAATCACATCAAAATAAAATGAAGAACAGATCTGAAGAACCCCTGAACAGACAAAGCCTGTTACGCCTCATAAGTGACTGGCACCCTTAATTAAATCGTAAACAGTGAAATTTAACTTGAGTTTTTCTTGTAAAGGCCTTACTTAAGGATATAGAATGTAAACATAGGCAATCATAAACAGACTTTTAGGTTTCCAAGAGCAAACCAGTGGTATGTTTTTTTTTTTCTTGCAAGACAAAAGATGTTAATGTATGAGTTGTTTTTCCCTAAACTAAAACCTCAGCTTTCAGGTTTAACTGCAGCATTGATGCTTTGTGATAAATAAATGGCTTTTGGATCGTGACTGGGGACTCCTCTCCAAAAGGTTCCTGTCACTGGAGAGCAACTGTGACCAATGGAAGATTTTCTTTGCTTTACTGTTGTATTTGCCTATGAAAACTTTCCCTTTGGGTTCTCCAGAATGAATCCCTGACCACTTCTTGTCTGGAAATACCCAATTCATGAGTTATTATTTGCTGGTAGGAACTATTTAAAAATGTTATTTATTTTTCTTCACTTTATTTTTTAAAGTCTATCAGAGAAAGCATTAGAAATGTTATTTAAGGTCAATCTGGAATGTACTATATCTCATTTAACGTCCAGTACACAGTACATAACGAAAGAAGTAAACATCACTGGACTTCTTCGCTAATTGGTTGTGAGAAGTTTTGGAGTATGTGAATAGGAAGCTTTAAGGATAACTCTGGGTGGCAGATTTAGCTCAGTGATTCTGGCACCTGCCTGGCAAGTGCAAGGTCCCTGGTTTGATTCCCAGCACTCAGGAGGCAGAGGCAGGAGGATTGCGGAGTTCCAGGCTTGCCTGGGATGCATAGTGAGCTCAGGGCCAGCCTGAACTACAAAGCAAGACCCTGTCTCAAAAAAAAAAAAAAAAGAATAACTGCAATTTTTAGCAAGGGCTAACTGCCTACTGATTTCATTATCCAGGAGATGAACACAGTGGAAGACATGTTGAATGTTAAGGATGTAACATTAATTTTGAGACACTATCTGGGTAAAGGCAATTTGTAGAGCAGTTTTTTATAACCTTTCCTGGGATATGGATCACTTAAATTTACACTTAAATGGTTCTGATTCACTAGACCTGAGACCTGTATTTCTGACAAGCATCTACATGATGTAAATAGGGTCGCAGGACCACACTTAGAGCACAATTACTGCACTTAGAAGACCATATTCAGAGCACACTCAGGACCACCCAGGATCGGTGGACTGCAAATAGTTTTTATTTTGAACCACTTAATTTTGAAAAATTTACTATCTTATACATTTGCAAGTTGACCAATAATATTTCTCACAGTGTTTAAAGTGTTAAAGGGATAAAATTTCTGGTTTCTTTTCACTAGTCATAAAATAAGACAGTAACATCTGTCTTTTCAGTGTACTCCCAGGCCCATAAATCATAGTGATTTGGTTCCCATAAATGATAGTGATTTAATTCCCATTATCTAGTAACAATAGACTTAAATAAAATTTTCTTACATGCTCCCCCAGAATTACATCATTTCTTTTACTTATTGATCTCATTTGCCATCCTATATGTCCCTTAAAATTTTATCCTGAAGGGATACATCTGTGTTACTTACATTTATCTTATTGCTGAGACAAAATGTCTTACACCCAAAGTTAAAGGGGGAAAGGTTTATTTGACTTACAGTTCATAGTTGTTTTAGTCTGTACTCAGCTGGCCCCGAGGCAGGGTACTAGTGGGGCAATAGTTCATAGTGGCGGAAGACATCAAAACCAACAAGAGACCTTCACCTGTGTTTTTCTGCCACTTTTATCTTATTCAGACTACTTAGGTAGCTCTCTGCTCTCAATCCTAGTACCTTCAGGCCTTGCCCCACCATGAATCAATCACACACTCTGGATTAAGCCCTCTCTGCAAAATCTTACGACCACATGAGGCTTTTTGGGGGGAACATCTAGACATAAACCATAACAAAAATTAAAACTTCTCCTATTAAGCCGGGCATGGTAGCTCATGCCTGTAATCCCAGCACTCAGGAGGCAGAGACAGGAGGATTGCTGAGTTCGAGGCTTGCCTGGGCTTCATAGTGAGCTGAGGGCCAGCCTGAACTACAAAGTGAGACCCTGCCCCCCCAAAAAAAACTCCTATTAATAAACTCTAATTATTGTAATTTTCTTCTGGACTGTTTGTTATAATTAGGTGACAGCTGATCAAAGTAAGGCATGTGGCAAATGTCAGTAAACTGTAAAATTGTATCATGTGTCACAGTCATTTTCCTTTTCACTGAACACAATACCAGACACTCGTACTGTAAAGGAAGAGAGGTTCATTGTGGCTCACAGTTTCAGCTCATCACCAGCTGGGTCCAGGCAGGAACAGGATGACAGAGGGAGTGGCCGAGAGAAAGGTCCTCAGGCCTGGTCAGCCAGGAAGCAGAGAGAGAAGAAAGCAGCCAGGGATAAGAACATTCCCTGTGGGTCACACGCACGGCAGCTCACCTGCATCCAGACTCTAGCTGCTAACAGTAGCTAACTAACAGTTGCTCAGCTCTTCAGTGTATGAGTCCGTGGGTGAATTTAGCACCCCCATAGTCCAATCACTTTCCACATGCATGAGAATTTTAGATCCAAATTATAACATTAGAAATGTGTCTTTTAATGAGATGACTGAGGCTGGTTTTGTATTTTAGTTATCCTTGCATCCTGGATAAAAATTCCTTATTTTTGAAATAAGAAATTATTCACATCTATTCCATGTTTTTTTTTCTGTTTTTAAGAGTAATGCTGCTCAATCTTGTGGTCACTTTTATACATATATCCCCAAAATGACACAAAAATATGTCATAAAACTAATTTTTATTTTTGGAGATAGGATGTCACTTTGTAGCTCAGGCTGGCCCTGAGTTTACTGTGTAGCCCAGGCAAGCCTTGAATTTAGCAATCCTCCTGCCTCTGCCTCCTGAGTGCTGGGATTAAAGGCATGAGCCACCATGCCCAGCATTGTGGTTTGTGATACTGTTGCCAGTGGGCTTGAGTCACCACACCTGGTATTGTATGTGGTTACTGGGAATTGAACTCAGGATCTTTCATTTGCTAGGCAGGCGCTGGGACCACTGAGCAAAATCTCCTGCTCCATCAAACTAATTTTTAATAATAATGTTAGTGAATCTGTTCTTGCACTGTTCATCAAATTTGTTGAAAGGAAAGAACTGACAACCTCTAGATGATCTTACCACACCAAGAATCAGCATGGGTGAGAGCTATATATTTTGATGGTTAGTTAAAGGGATAAAATGTTGGGTTCAAAAATAAAAAGTAAATGGATATATTGCTAACTATAGGTACTGAGAAGTTGGAAATGTATTCTCTTGAAACTGTGCTACATACTGAGGCAGGAAATCAGGATTTGTCAAACTGGCTGAGCATGTGAGTGTGACGTGTCAGTCATGAAAATCTAGGACACATGTGCAAAAATCAAAACAAAAACAGAACAAAAAACAGCCCCACCCCCTACACATCGGACAAATAAAAATACTATATTCAATTATTCTGGCAAAAAAATCAAGAAAGTTTTTGGTAGGATGACTGAGGTCTGATATCAGCCTGAAGAGTAGGAATTAAAAGACAGTGACCACTGAATTTGTGGCCATGGGCTTTTGCTGTTTTAGTGGCTCACTCTCACCCTGTGAGCACAGCACTACTTTTCCTACTTTAAGTGACCCACATTCACACTGCTGAGCTTATTTATTTTCCTACCTTTAATAAATATATGATGTTGGTACCACATTTCCTGTCCCATTCTGTGTTCAGAACAATCAAAACCTATACAAAATCTCAAAAGTGCTGGGACATTATACCTCAAAACCCCACTAACAGTACTATCTGGAATATTTGCGTATTAGAAAGTATAAGTATCCCAGTGTGCAGATTGCTGCTGTGGAGGACTGCAAATATGAGCTGTTTAAAGAACAGGAAAGATGGATGGTAAAATTAGGAGACAGAAACTCATGTGTATTAAACTGTAACCTGAATAGACTCTATTAATTCAGAATTACAGGAGTAGATTTGGATTGAAGAAAGTTTTGTTCTTTACATGAATACAAGAAAATTCACTAACCATGTTGTAGAACAGGTTTATAAGAGGCTGAATGACACTCAGTACCATCAGAGCCATTAGGAAATTCACTTGCACATAACTGGTGCATGATTATAAAGCACCCTTATCTATTTGTCAGAGTTGATTCTCTGCACAGTACTTTGTCAGTTTAGTTCTAGTTCCTCTAGGTAAACAGAATCCCTGAGCTAATGAAACCTCATTACTTGAGAGAGACAGAGACAGAGACAGAGACAGAGACAGAGACAGAGACAGAGACAGAGACAGAGAGAAACCTAATTGGGCCATTTTACTCCATCTCCCTAGCCTGCTACATCTAACACAGCTAGTTCTAGGTGACTGCAGAACAGAAGTTTCTTTCAACACTGAAGTGTTTTTGCTTCTCTTCATCAGTGTATATTTTAAACAGAGGCTTGGAAATGGAGAATCACAGCTGAACTGCTGAGCGAGTCCAGGAATCCTCCTCCTTTGCTACTTTCCAACTGTTAAGGAAATGCTCTCATCTAAAACTGGGAGTGGCTGCCCTCCCTGAACAAACAGAAGGGAGAGAACCAGTGGATTGCAAGTCTTATTTTAAATCTCAATCACTGTTCTTGAAGCTCCTTTTTGTCTCTCACATCCTGAAATCTATTGTGTGGCCATCTCTGTCACTTCTTTGTGCCTCTTCCTTTCTGGCTTTAGGCTTTTGCCTGACCTTTTGGTTTCTGTATATGATCAAATACTGTGTGACATTTAAATTCAAGCAGCAAGACATTCTTGAGAACAACTGTGGTTCAATATTTTCCATAGAACTAATAATAATTCTGCTGCATTCAAAACTATAAAGAGAACTGATGCCCCATGGACAATGTGGAGGAGATTGAATTTTCTCAGTACAAAAACATAGGGCCAGAAAAGACCTTTCTTTGTTCTATAAATCCATCCAAGGTGGTTTTAGGTTTTTGTTCCCACATATCATGTGAAGGAATTGAAGGAGGCATCATTTATAAAAAGTTCTATGTTCTTGCCTATACATTTTCTGCATCTTGTCCCCCTCTTCTGTCCTACTTTTCCTCTGTGACCTAATATGCATGTGTACCCTTCCCAGTTAAGTAGGTTACAGGAGATGCTGACGCTCTGAAGCAGCAAATCAGCAGGGAGAATAATCTAGGATCAAAACTCCACTTCGCTGCAAAGCTAACATCCAAAAAGGCAAGGCTGTTTTTGCCTAATAAATCTTTTATCTCTTTTCCCTCTGCTAAAGCACACTTGGTATTATATAGGGCCTTAACTCTTACAGAACAGGGAACAAAATTTGCATCTTTGTCCAGTTTTCATAACAGCTTTGATCCAAATCTTGAAGAGTGAAATCTTTGCCTGAATATAAAAACTGTTAATATGATGGATTGGTTTTTCTCCATGGCACTGAGTGATTCTTAGGGTTGCCCTAGTAAAGTGAAGTATTTAGGGAAAGTTTCACCTCTAATCTTTTGAGGCTCGAGAACTTCAGTTAAATAAGTACAACATTTGATCTCTGGCAAGTGTTCCTTTGGGATAACTTTCTTAGTTTTCTTGGCTCTTTTTTCCTGGACACACTTCTAGTGGAGACTATGAAAATCCTTTTTCAAGATGTACATTACTGAAAAATTCTTTGTACATAATCTGATAGTATTTTACTAGTACCTATTACCACCTACCTCCCCCAAGGTTTATTATGTTCTCGCTATGTGTCAGATACCATGTTAAGCATATTAAGAATATCATCTTGTTCATATTCATAAGGACCCTATTAACTAGGCATTGTTATTACTCTCACTTTGAAAATAGTCATTATAGATAAGAAAACTGTGGCCCAGAGGTAAGGATCTTGCTTGTAGGCACACAGCTAGTGAGTGATGAGGTCCAGACTTAGACCCTCCATTTGTAGAACTTGAGCTCTAGTTTGGTAAGCTATTCTTACCACCCAGGTGACATCAGTGATCATGTGATCAACCTACCAAATAAGTGGGAAAAGAGAGATAAGTAGTTAGAAGATTAGTCACAAGGAGGAAGCAACTGGTTTGGATTCTTGCAGTCTGTTTCCCAAGATCCTCTGGCTCGTCCATATCTAGCATGACACTGTATTAGGATAGTTGTTTAATTTCTGTGATATTTTTTCTGCAAAATTGAAAACTTGTTTAACATATTCATGTGCCTACCATTGAAATTGAAGTAATAAAAGAAAAATAATACAAGTACCAACAAAATTAGTATCAAACATTGTGATGTAAGTCAAATTATATCAATAAGATTAATGATAATAATATTTTAAAAATGCATCCATAGACTCAAAGAAAAGGCCTGAATGCTGAAAGACCTTGGGTTTACTTTGTAGGAAAAAATCATTTCATCAGTATTACCCTGAGTATTTTTCTTGTTATTAAGAAGTGAATTTTTCTTGCTTTTCTCTTCTCCTTTCTCTGTCTGTCCTCCTTTCCCTCTACCCATCTCCCTTCTTCCTTCTCCTCCTTCTTTCCTTTTCTACCTCCTTTTTATTTCTCTCTTGCTTCCCTCTCTTGGATTACAAAGACAGCATTGTGCCTGGGAAAGTGTTGGAGGGGTGTAGTGAGAGATGAAAATAAGTTTTAACAAACTCGGTCTCTTTTTGCAGCTGCTGTTTGGAAAGCAGGCTTCCTGCCATTCTGAGGCTGACCCTGCCAACTGCCTTATCCTGGGCTGAGCCCCAGGATCTCAGCTACAGACTACTTTCTATGGCATTTCCAAAGGCAGTCCCTCAGCTGTGCTGCAGGCAATAAATATCTCTTTCTCTGTAATAGGAAAACGGGTTCATGGAATCTATCTGTTGATCCTTCAGAGCCTCCACTGGGCTGCCTCTTTATCTTCATGCAAATTGCATTATTGCTCTTGAAGATAGAATCTGGAGGCATTTATCAAGTGTTTAAGTGACAAAGTTCTGGGTATTAGTGCATTGTCATATTCTCC
>PVIC010020761.1:0-20472 GCA_004025085.1 Thryonomys swinderianus
GGAACCACTAAGCTAAATCTCTGGCCCCAAAAAAACTTTTTTAAAAGGAAGCTGAAACCAGGATTCATGGTGCACACTTGTAATCCCAACACTCAGGAGACTGAGGCAGGAGAATTAGCATGAGCTCAAGGCTAGCCTGGGCCACATAAGGAGCTCAAGACCTGCCTGGAATATATGCTGAAATTCTGTCTCAAAAACAAAATAAAACAGAACAAAACAAAAAAAACACCAACCAACAAACAAAACTAAAGCACCCAGGAGAATAATTTAGCATTAGAATAGAATAGAAGGTACAAACTCTAGCAGAGATGGAATGACTACATTTTCAGGCAGTAGGAACAGGACAAACTGCTACTAAAATGCAAGAAATTAGCCAGTCCTGGTGGGTGTACCGTGGTAACTTTGGACGCACAAGGACCAGGGTTCGCTCCCCGGTACCAATAAAATAAAATAAAATGCAAAAATTAAACTGCACCCTAATTCACAGTATGCAAAAGCAATTATATATGAGTTCAGTTGTTAATTTTTAGGGTTTATCTTGTGGGCAGCAAAGGGGGAAAGGGTATTTAAAAAAGTTAAGATGTGTTAGCTACACTTACTCCCTAGGATGGACATAATCATCACATACTGCAAACATGTACTAATCACAAAACAAAATCTCAGAAAAAGTAAAGATTATAATAATAAAACAAGAACCCTGAGATAAATTGCATCAGAATAAGGAAATCACTGCAGCATATATCAAGACAAAGGATGAGCATCAGTATTTTTTTAAGGAACTTGTACAGAAACAACAATAAGAAAAACTAGTTGCATCCTGGGTAAAACACAAGTAGAGACTGAGTAAAAATAACATTTAAAAAGCTAAAAAGCTAACTTCGTTAGTGATTCATAATATGTAAATTAATGTAGTAAAGAGTTAAATTTTCTACCAAAAGATTGGCAAGGGCTGGAGATTTAGCTCAGTGGTTCCAGCGCCTGCTTAGTAAGCACAAGGTCCCTGGTTTGATCCCTGTTAACCACATACAACAATACTGGGCGTGGTGACTCACACCTGTAATTCCAGCAGTTGGGAGGCAGAGGCAGGTCTGGCGAGTTCAAGGCTTGCCTGGGCTACATAGTGAGCTCAGGGCCAGCCTGAACTACAAAATGAGACCCTATCTCAAAAACAAAAACAAAAAAAACTTCTGGGAAAAGTTGAGTTATAAATCAATGATTACTGAATGCTAGAGGAATATATACCATTACTTACTGTTAGTAGGATTATAAGCTGGTATAAGTTTTGAGAGAAATTCAATATCCTTAAAGCATTAACCATATCTTCAATATTTTCATATCAGTTAAAGTAGAATATTTACTTCCAGGAATTTAGTGTTCCTTAGTCTTTGGAGAAATATTCATGCATTCATGGCTTGGGATAATTAAAACATGGTAAAATGTACATAAAACTACCATCTTAACCAATTTTCAGCAGCACACAGTTCAGTTGTGTTAATCATATTCTCACTTACTGTGGAACCCACTTCCAGATTGTATCATTTTATAAAACTGAAACTCCATTTAACCATTAAACAACTCTAGCCCAGCACAGTGGTGCATGCCTGTAGTCTTGGCACTTGGTGGGCTCAGGCAGGAGGATCATCATGTGTTTGAGTTCAGTTTGGGCTACATAATGTTCAAGGTCAGCCTGGAATATATAACATGACCCTGTCTCAAAAAAATCAGGAAGGCAGAGCCGGGCATGGTGGCTCACGCCTGTAATCCCAGCACTCGGGAGGCAGAGACAGGAGGATTGCTGAGTTCGAAGCTTGCCTAGGCTACATAGTGAGCTCAGAGCCAGCCTGAACTACAAAGCGAGACCCTGTCTCAAAAAAAAAAAAAAATCAGGAAGGGGTAGGAGATTGTGTTATGTACATGTACCAAGTCCTCAGGATATATGTGATCCTTATGTACTATAAACATGTATAGCCAGGTGTGTTGGACACACCTGTAATCTCAGCATTTGGGAGGCTGAGGCAGGTTGATCTCCAAGTTCCAGACCAGTCAGTTGATCTCCAAGTTCCAGACCAGTCTCTGCTATATAGTGAATTCAATACCAGCCTGAACTAGATGGCAAGACTTGTGGGTTTTTTTGTTTGTTGAGGCAGGGTCTTGCTATGTAGTTCAGTCTAGTCTTTTTTGTTTGTCTGTTTTTGTGACAGGGTCTTGCTTTGTAGTTCAGGCTGACCCTGAGCTCACTATGTAGCCCAGTAAACCTCGAACTCAGCAATCCTCCTGCCTCTGCCTCCTGAATGCTGGCATTATGGTATGTGGTGCTAATTGCTGGTGGGCATGAGTCACCGCACCCAGTATTGTTGTATATGGTTAGCAGGAATCGAACTCAGGACCATGTGCTTGCTAGGCAGGTGCTAAAACCACTGAGCTAACTTATTAATACCCAGGGTAGTCTTGAATTACTTGGCCCACACTGGCCTCAAACACATGGAGTTCCTCCATCTCTGTCTCCTGAGTGCTGTGATTACAGGCATGCACCACAATTCCCAGCTCTAGTCCTAATTCTTTTTTTTTTTTTTTTTTTGCTTTTGAGACAGGGTCTCTCTTTGTAGTTCAGGCTGGCCCTGAGCTCACTATGGTGCCCAGGCAGGCCGCCACGAACTCAGCAATCCTCCTGTCTCTGCCTCCCAAGTGCTGGGATTACAGGCATGAGCCACCACATCCACCATTGTGGTATGCGGTGTTGATTATTGGTGGATGTGTCTCCACGCCCAGCATTATATGTGGTTACCGGGGATCGAACTCAGGACCTTGCGCTTGCGAGGCAGGCGCCGGAACCACTGAGCTAACCCTCCAGCCCTCTAGTCCTAATTCTTGAGACACTGCTGTACCTTTCCACAATGGCCACATTTACAGTCCCACAAGCTCCAGTTTCTCCACATTCTCTCCAAGGTTTGCTGTTTTCCACCTGGTTAAGAAGTGGTATCTCATTGTGGCTTTGACTTGTTCTCTGTCTTATTTTCTCAGGCTTATCCATCATGTTGAATTAGTCATGGGACAAATGGCTATCTGATTTGAAATTTAAAGCTTTGGTTTAATAATGGGAAGATTTTGAGTAGATTTTTACAAATATTACACAACCAACAATAACTGCTTTAAAGCAGGTTCAAAATCTGAGGGTTCACCCCACTTTTGGGTCCTCCTCGTCTCTCTTAGGCAGAAAGTTTTCTTTCTCAATAAGCTTTTCAATTCAGAAAAATAAAAGAAAGCAAGCACAAAATCCAAACACAGGGCCCCAGAGGAAGAGGAGCGAGGGGAGAAAGAGAAAGGAGAAGTCTACTCACTGGTACCACCTGGGTTCTGTCCTGTCTGATTCCCATCCACATAATTCCGGTTGAGGATACAGTCTGGCTGAGGATTTTCAGGGGCCTTTCTGTTCGGGGATTCTGAAATCTGGGGTGAAAGGCCTGAGTGAGAGAGCAGATGCTAAGAGTCATTCATTCTCCAGAAAATAATGTTTTAAAGGGCCTGGGGTGCAGCTCTGTGGCACCACGCCTATCTTATAAGTACAAGGTCTTGAGTCTGACTCCCTGTCCTCCGAAAAGCCAAAACCAAAACAAATAAAAAGCCAGTTTTCAGGTGCCTAGGTTTACTATGTGACCTCCAATAAGGTAGAGTTACTCCATCTACCTCCACATTAGCTGGGAAATGACTTTTTTCCTGTGTGAGGGTTTCCTGAACCAGGGCCTCACACAGATTAAGCAAGTGATCTGTCACTGCACAACATGACCAGCCCTTTCTACTTTATTTTGAGACATGATCTCACAAAATTTCTCTTGTTGAGCCTGTCTGTGATCCTCCTCTGTCAGCCTTCCAGAATGCTGGGATTACAGGTATGGGCCATCATGGGCTGAAGGAAATCTCTGGAGATATCGTCAACTCAGAATTCTATATCTAGGGAACCTATCTTTCAAGAATGTGTCTGGAACTGGAAGAATTTGTGTCCAGTAGTTTTGTTCCATCAAATGTTAAGAAGTCCTCCGGTCTACAAAGAAAATGATATAAGCAAGAAAATTAGAGGACTTCAAGAATGAAAAAGACGAAGAGCTCCTGGGAACTCAAATGTGCAAAACAAGGGATAGACCAGGACCTGAAACTTAACTGAGAGTACATTTAAACTGAGCACAGGGCCAGGGATTTAGCTCAGTGGTTCCAGTGTCTGCCTGTCAAATGCAAGGTCCAGAATTTGATCCTGAGTCCACTTATCACAGTGCTGGGCATGTGGCTCATGCCTGTCATTTTAGCAGTTGGGAGGCAGAGGCAGAGGCAGGAGGATTGCTGAGTTCAAGGCTTGCCTGGACTACATAGTGAGCTCAGAGCCAGCCTGAACTACAAAGTGAGAGCCTGTCTCAAAAAAAAACAAAAAACAAAAAACCCAAAGGGTGGTGCATATCTGTAATCCCAGCACTTGGGAGCCTGAGGTGGGAAAACTGCCAAGAGTCTGAGGAATAGTGAATTGCGCCATTAAAAAAATAAAAGAAGAAAGAAAGAAAGAAAAGAAAAGAAAAGAAAGTGAGCTTAACTAAGCTCTTGTACTTGGAGAACATGTAACAGGACTCTTTTTTTTTTTTTTGAGACAGGGTCTCGCTTTGTAGTTCAGGCTGGCTCTGAGCTCACTATGTAGCTTAGGCAAGCCTCGAACTCAGCAATCCTCCTGTCTCTGCCTCCCGAGTGCTGGGATTACAGGTGTAAGCCACCACGTCCGGCATTGTGGTATGCGGTGTTGATTGTTGGTGGGCGTGTCTCCACACCCAGCATTATATGTGGTTACCGGGGATCGAACTCAGGACCTCGCGCTTGCGAGGCAGGCGCCGGAACCACTGAGCTAACCCTGCAGCCCAACAGGACTCTTTTAAGAATTGTGTGCACTATGATTGCTTGTGTCACATACTCAGGTGCTTCACAAACACCGTTCATTTCATTCTGAACAAACAGATGAGATGCAAGCTCTTAAAGATTGGGCCACCAGAAAGGTGCCATACAGAAGTTATCAGGCTGGCCAAGCAACTCCCGTACCGGGTCTAGACTCTTGCTCTGGCTGTGCTGAGCGCAGCACAGAACCGCCCGCTGGACACGTAATCACCATGGCCTCCTGCGGCCTGAAGCTCTGCAGCGCGGTGCACAATGAACTGAGGAGGAGGCTCAGGAGAGCTGACCCCGCCAACTGAGGAATTCTGGAAGCCGAGAGAAACTCCCGGGCCGGCACACTCATTCTGATTTCCAGATACAGTCAGGCCTGCTTTCTTCCTCGAGTCTGCGGTGTATCCCCCATCTCCCTTCCGTATGGCTGCAGTTGAGGGAGTTGCGTTTTTTAATCTTGCTCCTTCCATTGTTAGGTCCTATTAGACCACTGGGTCCCCGTTTCTGCCCCCCTCTCCACCCCTCCTCCTCCCCTGCTCACCTGTGGTGAATTTCCTCTCTTCAGCCATTTTCAGTCCAGCCTGGTGGCCTCTCTCAAGAAATGCAGTTGGCGAGTGTGTCTTCGTGATGAGAAACTGGGTATTTAAAGGTATCTTTGATACAATCAAACCGCCCAACCATCACCACCCACATACACCCTTAAGTCCCACCGTTGATCCACCCATCAACCCATCCACCCATCCATCTCTCCATCCACTCAGTAAAACCTTTTACGTGTGGCCTAGTATAGCTGGAGCTGGAATTGGGGTTTTCTTTTTATATTCAAGCTTGCTACCTTACACCAAACCTTCCAAGTGTCTCCTGTGGTTTTTTGGCCCTGTTACCTTATCACTTTTACATTTGCACAGTTTAAAGTTTTAAGGGTTTGAATTTGAGGATTAGGTGCAGGTGGAGATTCCCACCCATAATCCCAGCACTGGGGAGGCTCAACCAAGAGGGTTGACAAATTTAAACCCAGCCTGGGGCAGCACAGAAACTCTGTCTCCATGTAAGAAGAGTACCAGCTCAGAGAGCATTTGCTTTTCTCCTTCTTTCTCTGCTTCCTTCTTTTTTTCTTTTCTTCACTTTCCAAAGTTTATTTTAAAAAATCAAAGAATAGAAAAACTTTACATAAAAATATGTTAATTTTAGCTAGGCCTGGTGGCTCACGCCTGTAATCCCAGTATTTGGGAGGCAGAGGCAGGAGGATTGCTGTGTTCGAGGCTCGCCTGGACTACACAGTGAGCTCAGGGACAGCCTGAACTACAAAGCAAGACCCTGTCTCAAAAACAAACAATGTCAATTTTAGCTTCCACTTTGTTGTCTGTGGACCAACAAACCTGCAGTGCACCAGCCCTGTGGCTGCTGGGCCAACTCACTGGTGCACAATGATGAGGCGACAAGCACCCATGTCCAGCTGAACGCTGACCTCAGGCCCACGGGCTGCTGACCACACTGTGGTTCCCTTGGGTACCATTACCGTTAATATTGCTAAAGTACAGAGATCAGTGTTTATAAACACTCTTTCAACAAGTTGATAATGTAACTATTTCAGGTGATTCCAACCTCCACGGGCCACAGAGTCCTGTGTGCAAGGCTCTGGATGCCCCACACCCACGTGCACATGCGAGAGCGTGTGCTCGCCTTGTCCTCTGCCAGCAGATATTGCTGGGACTGGCCATGGCTGTGCACCGGTCACACCCATCTGAACAGTGTCCCCAATGGGCTCCCGAGACAGCCAGCTAGCGGGTGTCAGGGCCTACATGGCGACGCAGCCTTTCCTGGAGAGTGTGCTTTCTTGACCATATTCCATGTACTGTATGGCCCATAATCATGTTTTTGTTTGCTTTTTTTGGATTATTTTCTTTCAAACTCGTCTTCACTGTTCAGAATATTTACTGTTTATCTCTCTTCCTATGAGGAAGTAACAGTTTGAAAAAATATATAAAAAGTATAAAATCACGGGTTGGGATGTAGCTCAGTGTAGAGGCCCTAATTCCATTCTCAGTGCTGCACTAAAGAAAAGAGAAATTCTAGAGTTAGCAGTGTGAGAAGTTTTATGTGGGTTTAATCCAGTAGTGGTTTAGTTAGATACCAATCAGTGATATACTTGGGTTTATCTCCACTTCCTCATTTTGTTCCTACCTTGTGTGTGTGTTTGAATTTTGCCAGGCTTTTGTTAGACTAGTTGCATTTCATCTGCTCACACAACAGTAAATCAGATGCAAAATACAAAGTTACATTGTTTTTGAAAATATGTATTTGATTTTTATTTTGTTTTTTGTTTTTTTGTTTTTTTTTTTTGAGACAGGGTCTCGCTTTGTAGTTCAGACTGGCTCTGAGCTCACTATGTAATCCAGGCAAGCCTGGAACTCAGCAATCCTCCTGTCTCTGCCTCCTGAGTGCTGGGATTACAGGCATGAGCCACCACACTCGGCTGTATTTGATTTTTAAAATTAAAATATCAGCTGTTCTTTATGCTTCTCTCAAATTATAAAATGTCCTTTGGATTTGTAATAATGAATGTATATTAAAATTTAGTCTTCCATGTTATTTTTGCTTACTGTTTTAGATCAAATATTCTTTTGTGCCTCTAAAAGTAGTCATTATTACTTTTCCAGAAATACTTATTTAGCTTTAATTATGTTTGTTGAGTTCTTTGATCATTGCATCTTTGGCCCTCCATTTCACTTTTGAGCACTCTTCTACTTTTTTGATGTAGAATCTTAATTGTTTCAGTGAAGACCTGTTGGCTACAAATATTTACTAGCTTTGCTTCCTTAAAATATCTTTATTGCACTGCGTTCTAGGTTAGGTGAACACAGAAGTTATTTATTCAAGAAATCTGCTCGCAGTCACACTTATTTTTTTGTAAGTATTTTTTCTCTTTTTTAAAAAAATTATTCATGTTTGTGCTTTGCAGATTAAACCCAGGGCTTTGCCTACATTGAGCAAGTAACCTGCCAGAAGCAAAACACTTAGCCTTGATAACCTATGTCTATAATTGCTGTTTAAAAGTCTGCACTCTTCCCATAGTCTATATTTTTTTTCCCCTGGAAAGATTAAATAAGATTTGTTTGGGCTTTGTCTCATTTTATGTCTTCAGTCTAAGTACTGTTGAATTTCATCAGGTGTGGGCATTTCTAATACATGTTCTTTGAATATTGTCTTCTAGCCTATGACTACTTTGGAATTTCTATTTGATTTAGATCACTATTTCCCCTTCTAGTCTTTGTATTTTTTTCAACTGCTGTCATCTCTTTAGTTTGCCAACTTGTGATGTGTTCAGCTACATATATCAGCCAAAATCTGATCTACATCTATATCTATTTAAGAGTCTGGCTGGTGCTTTTCCTGGATTTGTTTTGTTTGAGTCAGTGTCTTGCTTTGTAGTTCAGGCTGGCTCTGAGCTCACTATATAGCCCAGACAAACCTCAAACTCAGCAGTCCTCCTGCCTCTGCCTCCTGAGTGCTGGGATTATAGGCATGTGTCACCATGCCTGACTGCTTTTTGTAGATTTTAACTTTGTTTCCTTTCTAGTTTTTTTGTGCACTCATCAATCCCACCACATTCCCCAACCTGAATGAAGTCATATTTATCCCACTGTTTATGTTTCCACTCATTTAGTAACATCTATCGCATGCAGAAGTGCATCCATGATAGATTTAACTCCTGCTTCAAACTATGGTGGTGACAGCAGCTTGCTGCCTCAGACTCCTCTGGACTGGGAAGGGACTCTGACTCTGGCCTCTCCAGCCCCTCAGGGTTCCAGAGAATGCGAGTTCTAGACTGGCTCATAAGATCTAGAAAAAGATGACCACAGCTTGTGTTCTGCATCCCACCAAATAAAATGGAAGGAATTAACCATGTGGCAACAGTGAGAGATGTACTCAAACACAGCAGAATAAAAGTCTATAGATAATATTTATTTATTGTTTGGTATCAGGAATCAAATTCAGGGCTTCACACTGGCTAGGCACACTCTACACTACTGAACTACATCCCCATTCCTATAGATAATATTTCAAAAAATATTCAGGCATTAAACAATTAGTTCAGGAGGGCTGGGGATTTAGCTCAAGTGGTACTGTGCCAACCTTGGATGCATAATGGTCCAAATTCGATCCCTGGTACCGAAAAAAAAAAGTTCAGGAAATAGGCCAATGATTAGCAGGGTTTTCAGACAGAAAAAAAAAAAATACAGGGAAACCTCACAATTCATTTCAAAACCTTTCTGATTTTTTTTTTTTTTTTGAGACAGGGTCTCGCTTTGTAGTTCAGGCTGGCCCTGAGCTCACTATGTAGCCCAGGTAAACCTGGAACTCAGCAACCCTCCTGCCTCTACCTTCCCAGTGGGAGATTATAGGTGTGAGCCACCATGTCCGGCACTGTGGTATGTGGTACTGGGAATCAAATTTGGGACCTTGTATTTGCAAGGCAGCTGTCAGAACCTCTGAGCTAAATCCCTGGACCCTTCTTTCTTTTTTGAGACAGGCTCTCCCTAGGTAGTTCAGGCTGGCCTTAAACTCACTAAGTAGCCCAGGCTGGCCTCAAATTCAAGGCAATCCTCTTGCTTCATCCTCCTTGAGTGCCACCAGGCTCAGCGTCTCTGAAAATCTTTTATCTCCTTTCAGTATCTCACTCTCTCTCTCTCTCTTTTTTTTAATACAGGGTCTTGCTTTGTAGTTCAGGCTGGCCCTGAGCTCACTAGTGTAGCCCAGGCAAGCCTCCAACTCAGCAATCCTCCTGTCTCTGTTTCTTGAGAGCTGGGATTATAGCTGCGCGCCACCATGACCGGCTCATTCTTCTTTTAATGCCCCTTCACTGCCTGTGCCCTCCAATTTCCATTACTCCTGTCAGCTGGATGACTCCTCTTTATGTGTCTCCTTCTCTGCCCCCATTCCACTTTTTTTCCCTTTCTCTCTCTGAATGTGTTCCAAAACTCCTTTCTCTTATATGAACCCAGTATTGTCTCAGGTTTTTTTTTTTTTTTTGAGACAGGGTCTTACTTTGTAGTTCAGGCTGGCCCTTGGCTCGCTATGTAGCCCAGGCAAGCCTGGAACTCAGCAGTCCTCCTGCCTCTGCCTCCCGAGTGCTGGGATTACAAGTGTGAGCCACCACACCCAGCACTGTGGTATGTGGTATTGATTGCTAGTGGGCGTGAGTCACCACGCCCAGCATTGTATGTGGTTACCGGGATCGAACGCAGGGTTTTGAGCTTGTGAGGCAGGCGCTGGAACCACTGAGCTAAATCTCCAGTCTATCTCAGGGTTTTTTTGATTTAGATTCCTTTATTCTCAGAATCTCTGATAATGTCTTTGTCTCTCAAATTTCTAGCTCTCAACATTTTTCTCAAAATCAATGTCAGTTTTTGTTTTTTTTCTTTTACTTGATCTCTTTTGTGATTTTTTCTACTCGTGCTATTCATTCAATTTCTTCTCTGCCATACACATGCTCTCATTTTGTCCTGATATTTCTGTTTCTTCTGAAATTTCCTTTTAATATCTAAATATTGTCTGATCCTTCAACATTTCTTGGTTTTTCTCTGGCATTTTTTCCTCCAAATATCTCCCTTGAAATCTTGTTTGAATTGTCTTTTACCTCTTTTACAAAGACATGAAAACAACTTAAAATATGACAGAAAATATTATAGAACCTCAAAACCAAAGTTTCTGAAGGACAAAAGATACCATAAAGAAAACAAAAAGCAAGACAGCTTGACTTGGTCATCATTTCCTGGGTCATTAGACACACAACGGCGACTTGTGGTCTCCTGTGTCTGTTCTCAGGTGTCCATCCCCTGAACATAAACACAGTCCGCTCCCAAGAGGAGGCCATTTAATGGCAAGCTAATACTAAGCCTTCCAAGCTTGGTTCATGTGAGTCGGTCTCCCAGAAATGAATTCACTGTATATCTAAAAACTACTGAATTGTAATTAAGTGTTTGTTTATGATTCTGGGGATGATTTCAGGGCCTCAAGTATAGTAGGCTGGCACTGTTCTATTGAACTATACCCTTGACTTTTGCTCCTATTCTCATGGATTTGAGTCTTTTCTGTCCTTTTTTTTTTTTTTTTGATAAGTTTGGCTAAGGGTTTGTAAATTTTATTTCTTTCAAAGAACCAAAGAAATTTTATTTCTTTCTTTCAGTTAAATGTGTTTTATATGCAATATATTTTTGGATCTTATTTATTTATTTTTTTTGTGGTACTGGGGATTGAACTTGGGCCCTTGTGCATCCAAGGTTGGCGTGGTACCTCTTGAGCTAAATCCCCAGCCCCTGTTGGATCTTATTTTTGATCCATTCTGCCAATCCTTTTCATTACTAAACTGAGACTATTTACATGCATGGTTATTACTAATACTTACATAGTTCAGGGAGACCATGAGATGTTGTTACTCCTCTAATGATCCAGGAAAAAATGGCCGAGTCTGTTGGTTTACCTTCTGTTTTCTTTACTTTTTTTTTTTTTTTTTTTTAAGACAGGGTCTCGCTTTGTAGTTCAGGCTGGCTTTGAGCTCACTATGTAGTCCAGGCAAGCCTCGAACTCAGCAATCCTCCTGTCTCTGCCTCCCGAGTGCTGGGATTACAGGCGTGAGCCACCACGCCCAGCTACCTTCTGTTTTCTTATAGTATCTTTTGTTTTCCAGAGTTCAGGATTATAGGTTGCATCGTGTTTCCATGTTTTCTCATTTTCTATTTTTAAAATTTGTTTTCTGTGTTGAGGCTTGCAAATTGCTTATAGCTTTATTACTAGTACTTAGAACTTTCTAGGAAATGAGTACTTTTCAGAGATGTCTTCTAGGTGTGATTACCTTTTGTTTTTTGAGTCTGTCCCAAGATCCTGCCTCAGGCCATGGATTTAGCTCAATGGCATCTGCCTGGCAAGCGCAGGGTCCAAT
Source organism: Thryonomys swinderianus (assembly GCA_004025085.1). Taxonomy (NCBI): domain Eukaryota; kingdom Metazoa; phylum Chordata; class Mammalia; order Rodentia; family Thryonomyidae; genus Thryonomys; species Thryonomys swinderianus. Next base: position 11,858 of record PVIC010020761.1, read on the forward strand.
ACCACATACCACAGTGATGGGTGTGATGGCTTACACTTGTAATCCCAGCACTCGGGGGTGGGGGTAGAGCCTCATACTCATAGCAATCTTCCTGCCTCTGCCTCCCAAGTGCTGGGGTTTACAGTTGTGAGTCACCACGCCCAGCACTGAGATGTGTGGTAATGGGAATCTAACTTCAGACCTTGCACTCCTTGCACTTTCGAGGCAGATGCCAGAACCACTGAGCTAAATCCCTGGCCCTGGAATACAGTATTGTTTATGTTCCCCAAGCCAAGTTTTGGCATACAGGGAAGATCAATTGATTATAGCAACTATGTCCCATTGGCTAAAATAGTATAGTTAGTAATAACAACATCATCAAACAGAGTGGAGAATGACAGTGTCATAAATATTAATTTGTCCCTTTTAATCATAGGTTCAAGATTTATAGTTATATAATAAAGTCTGAGACAAGTCGGAAAATTATATACAATAAATATCTATTCAATAGAGCAATTTTACCCTGAGGGGAGATAATTTAAAAGGGATAATAAAAAAAAATAGAGGGCCAGAGATTTAGCTCAGTGGTTCTGGTGCCTGCCTAGGAAGCTCAAGGTCCCTCCTTTGATCCCTGGCAACCATATACAACAATACCGGGCATGGTGACTCATGCCCATCAGCAATCAGTACCACATACCACAATGTGGGGTATGGTGGCTCACACCTGTAATCCCAGCACTTGGGAGGCAGAGGCAGGAGGATTGCTGAGTTCCAGGCTTGCCCGGGCTATATAGTGAGCTCAGGGCGACTCTGAACTACAAAGTGAGACCCTGTTGCAAAACCAAATAAACAAAAAAGATTATGACAAGTGGGTTGGAGATTTTGCTCAAGTGGTACCATGCCAACCTTGGACACATAAGGGCCCAAATTCAATCCCTGGTACCCCCCCCAAAAAACAAACAGATTATGACAAGCACAGTTGCTTATTGATTAGATGGGGATATAATGGGAGAAACAAGCAGCAAGTCACATGGTAAGCTCACAAGAATTTTGCGTTAGGGACCTTTCCAAAAAAGGGTGGAGCTTGGTCCCCTACCCAGGTGACTGATATCTACCTAGAATATCAATCACTGCCATTCACCTTTAGGGAGAAGCACATGGGTGTGGTATTTTCTCTTTTTGTACAATGCTGGGTTTCAGTGAATGTGTCTTCATTGTCCTACATGTTGGCTCCTTGCAGGGTGGCCCTGTCTAACTGCCTACAAGTTATCTAATTAATTTAGCTATCTACCATATCGGGATTGCAGGTGGGTTTTTTAACATTGCCGGGAGCCCAGAGATGAAGCTAACCCAGCTGCTAGGTTTCGGTTGGCCCACCCTTAAAATGGCATGTGACTGAGACTGTCTCCAGGGCACAATGAAGTTGCTTGGACTGGAGTCAGTCACCAGCTGTGGCAGCTCACAGCATCCATTGCTCTGTTCCCTGGTGAGTTTCTTTCTGGAGGGCGCAGGAGTCACCCAATTTCACTGTGTCTGTTTTGTCTTTTTGTTTTTGATTGTGTTTGTGTGTGTGTGTATGTCTGTGTGTGTTGGTGTTTTTGTTTTGTTTTGTTTTGTTTTGTTTTTGAGACAGGTCTCGCTTTGTAGTTCAGGCTGGCTCTCAGCTCACTATGTAGCCCAGGCAAGCCTCGAACTCAGCAATCCTGTCTCTGCCTCCCGAGTGCTGGAATTACAGGCGTGAGCCACCACGCCTGGCACTGTGGTAGGCGGTATTGATTGCCGGTAGGAGTGAGTCTCCACGCCTAGCATTGTATGTGGTCACTGGGGATTGAACTCAGGACCTTGCGCTTGTGAGGCAGGCGCTGGAACCACTGAGCTAACCCTCCGGCCCAGTGTTGGTGTTTTTGAGACTTGAACTCACTGTATAACCCAGGCTGGCCTCAACTCAAGATCTTCCTGCCTTGGCCTCCAGGGTGCCAGGATTATAGCTATGTGCCACCATGTCTGGCATAATCTATATTTTACTGTCAGATTTTAGAATCAATTTAAATGTTTATCAATATTATATAAACATTATAATTCACTTACTATAGGTTATTCAGTAATAATAAAAATGAATTTATAAACCTATTTTTAAAGCAATCAATTAATATATTAATGTTTCCTAATCTCTTCCAAGTACATGTAATTCTTTGGAGGTCAGGAACCTTGTTTGCAGTAATTATATACTGCTGTAACCCTAAGGAGGAGTATGTGTTTAAAGAAGTTCAAAAAACATTTGTTTTAGCGGGTGTGGTAGCAAATGCTTGTAATCTCTGCGCTCAATAAATTGAGGCCAGAGGATCTCCATGACCCTTAAACTCAAGGCCAGCCTGGGCTACATTGTGAGCTCAAGGCCATCCTGCATTACAAAGTGAGATCCTGCCTCAAAAAAACCAAAAAACCAAAACAACAACAACAAAAAACTACAACTGTTTCATGAATGGGCACATAGATAAATGATAGTTATATGCATTAATGTGGGATATTTTGTTTTGTTGCAAATGATAGTCAGGGGACTCTACCATTGGGCCACATCCCCAGGCCTGCAATGAGATATTTTAAACAAGAAAATGTATTACAAGCAAAAAGACTAGTGAAACACAAAATTAAAATGAAAAGAAAGGAAAAAAAGCAAACTTAACAGAAGCAAACTGTTCTTCAGGGACTAAGATTTCACTGAATCTTTTTTTTTTTTTTTTTGAAACAGAGTCTCACTTTGTAGTTCAGGCTGGCCCTGAGCTCATTCTGTAGCCCAGGCAAGCCTTGAACTCAGCAGTCCTCCTGTATCTGCCTCCCGAGTGCTAGATGTGATAGATGCTAGAGTGATAGATGACTGTCATCTCTGGCCCCTCCACTGAATCTTTATTTTGTATTTATTTTGTAGAATAACAAGAAAAAATTAAAAATTAAATATTTAAGGGCCAGAGATTTAGCTCAGTGTTTCTGGCGCCTGCCTCGCAAGCGCAAGGTCCTGAGTTCCATCCAGGTAACCACATACAATGCTGGGCGTGGTGACTCATGCCCACCAGCAATTAATACCATGTACCACAGTGCTGGGCGTGGTGGCTCACGCCTGTAATCCCAGCTCTTGGGAGGCAGAGGCAGGAGGATTGCTGAGTTCCAGGCTTGCCTCGGTTACATAGTGAGCTCAGGGCCAGCCTGAACTACAAAGCGAGACTCCGTCTCAAAAAAAAAAATTAAATATTTAAGATTGGGTTTGCATTAAATCTGTGTATCAGCTTTGAGAGTATGTCTGGCTTCTTTTTCTAAAAGCACTAATCTATTTATGATCATTCCACCATGCTGATTTAATAGTCTTACAAAGGCCTCATCTCCAAATCCCATTTCTTTTTGTTTGTTTTGAGGCAGGGTTTCACTCTGTTGTCCAAACTCACTTTGAATTCACTATGTAGCACAGACTGACCTTGAATTTGTAGTCCTGCTGCCTCAGTCTCCCAAGTGTTGGAATTACAGGCACAAACCACCACGCCTGGCGAAATCCCATTACCCTTTAGATCAGGAGTTCACCATATGAATTTTGGGCAGGACAAATAATTTCTCTTATAAAATTTAATTTATAGCTAAATGCTAAATTGTTACATGTATGTTAAAAGTGAAAGTATTTCATGATTTGAACATACAATTATATATAAATATTATATACCTTATGTGTAGATAATGTCAACTAAATTTCACCATTTGTTGAAATTTTTGTTATAGTTGGGCATGGTGGTACACACTGGGGAGGATGAGAGAAGGATGGGCAAGTTTGAGCCCAGACCAGGTATCTTAATGACTTAGCAAAACCCTATCTCAAAATAAAAGATGGGCTGGGGAGGTAGCTCAGCACAAAGGCCCTAGGTTCAACCCTCAGTACCACAAAAAATATTAAAATATGTGATTATTACACTTGTAATCCAAGCATTTGGGTAGCCAAGGCAAATATTGAAAGCCAGCTAGTATGGACTAAGACTGTCTCAAAAAAAAACCCCAAATAAATATGGTTATTTTACCTGTTTGATCTCTCACTTTCTATGAGAACTGTATTAAATTATTTTTATTAATTTAATTTGATTCTGTATTTATTTTCAGGGTGCTGAGGAGGGGCACCCTGGGGCTAACACGTTAGGTAAATACTCTACCTCTGTGCTATGTTCCTAGCCAATTTCTCCTTTTTATTCTGTCAGTGTCTTTTGTTGTTGTTTTCTTTTTTTTGACAGGGTCTTGCTTTGTAGTTCAGGCTGGCCCTGAGCTCACTATGTAGCCCAGGCAAGCCTGGAACTCAGCAATCCTCCTGCCTCTGCCTCCCGAGTGCTGGGATTACAGGTGTGAGCCACCACACCTGGCATTGTGGTATGTATGGGTTTTGATTGCTGGTGGGCGTGAGTCACCATGCCCAGCATTGTATATGGTTACCGGGATCAAACTCAGGACCTTGCATTTGTGAGGCAGGCACCAGAACCAGTGAGCTAAACCTCCGGCGCTGTTTTTGTATTTTGAGTCTTAGTTTTTAAGCCTGTACTTGTAAAGCTAATGAAAGTAGTCTTCAGGCTCCCTCTCTTTCTGCTCTAAGTATGTCTATTATTTGTGAGTTAGGATATTTCCCAAGAGAGCCTTCTAATTATTTCTATGCGTATCCTTGTCTAGTCTCCTCCAGTTTCGAGTTCATATGAAGTGGCCTTTGAGAGTGCCTTGGCTCTGAGGACTTAGAAACTGTCCCAGCAGACTGGGGTAAGGACAGGGTTGCTGTTGAAGGACGAACTCTAACTTGAGATAGAAAAGGGAGTGTAGGTAACATAAAAGAGCCTGGTATGAAGGAATTACATATATAATTACATATAAAAATTGTTTCTGTCTGTGAATTGTCTTTGTGGTCTCCACCCTGTGATGGGCTCATAGAGCTCTCACTATAGTGTGCAGTGGGGCTGCACTGTGCCCTGCTGTGCTGATGTAATAACAGAACCTCAGAGTTGAAAGAAGCTGAGAACTACCTCTATCTCCTTGACATCCTAGAAACAAGTTTAGGAAAGTGGAAGAAGTAAAAGATGAGAATCAAGAGAGTATGCGAAGATTCAAGGAGGGATCAGAGATGGAGGCACAAACAGCACTGACCATAAAAGAAAAGAGTAAATTGGACAATGTAAACATCAGGAGCCTGGTGTTAGCTGCAGAATGGCTGGGGCCTCCTTCCAGTGGGAACATGGAGCACAGGTCTCCAGCCCTGCTAGTGGCCGGTCTGACTCTGGCAGGAGGAAGGTAGTGGTTTGAAGGCTGCAGAGAAAGGGGCGTCTGTGAATTCTCAGCCAATATAATAGTGAGGAGGGCTGGGAAATCGTGCAAAGGAAAGGGCCTGGTGAGTGTCTCAACACTATACATCCAAAATGTCCATTTGTCATTTTCCCTATTTCTCTTGCTAAGTACAACTGAAAGCCCTAAACAGTATATGTAAACAAACATGTGGGTCCTCAAAGGTAGAGAGAAGACAGACCTGGCTAAGAAGTAGAGGACCTTGGAGCCAGGCTTGGTAGCACTTGCCTGTGATCTTAGTACCCTGGGAGGATGATGCAGGAGGATTGCAAATTAGAGCCCAGTGTGGTCAATTTAGTGACTTAGTGAGATCCTATCTCAAAATAAAAAATAAAACATGGGCTGGGAATGTAGCTCCTGCCCTGGGTTCAATCCCCAGTAACAATAACACACACACACACACGCACACACGCACACACACACACACAGCCTCACTCTGACCCCTGCTGAAAGAAAAGCTTAGACCTCTGTTTTTGCCTTACTGTGGGAGGACATCTCTCCCTGGCCTCTATACTTGGGAGGAATCACAGAAGGCAGAAGTGAGAGCCAGGGTTTTTACCCCATTGGTGGTGATGAGCACTTTTCCCCAAAGGCAGGCCTCAGAAACCTGCTCCACCTGGTGGTAGAAATGCATTTGTCGCTGTTTTGCCCCCTCCCATTGGTTAAGGTGGACCTCCATAGAGACCCTCTCTCCCAGCTATAATGAGACCCTACTTTATCCTCCACTGTCTGTAGAGGCTGGGTGAGAAACTGGACTCCACCCCATCCAGCAGTAATGAATCAGTAACCTCCACCCACTGGATGTCAGAGGAAGTTGCTAAGCCCAAAGATTTAAACTAGGCCCTGGGTCTTACATAAAATAGGTGTGTTTCAGTTGAAACTCTTTTTCTTACCAAGAAACAGGAAGGTCTCAAACTAAGTGGAATAGTGAACAAACACCAACCCAAGAAAACAGATGTTATCTGACAAGAATTTTAAAGCAGTTATCATAAAATTCTTCAGCAAGAAATCATGAACATTTTTGAAACAAGTAAAACAAAAATGAAACAGAAGAAAATGGAAAAGTCTATTCAAAGAAATAGGAAGTCTTAAAAATATGTAAATATCACTACATGGGAATTTTAGAACTAAAAGACAACAATAATCAATATTGAAATGTTTGATAAATAGGCTCTCAGATAAATAGAACAATGAAAAAAATCAGTGATTTTGAGGACAAAACAATATAAACTATCCATTGTGGAAACAGGAGAAAATAGCTTGGAAAAATAAGATGAACAGAACTGGGTATGGTGATAAATGTCTCTAATACCAGGTACTCAAGAGGAGGTGACAGGAAGTCACCGGTTCAAGGGCAATTTAGTGAGACCCTTTCCTACAAAAATTAATAGAAGGGCCAGGGACACAGCTCAGTGGTGATGTACCTGCCCAGCAAGGTCCGGAGCTCTATTCCTGGTACATGAAAAAGAAAAGAAAAAGAAAAAAATTAGTAGGGCTGTAGAGCCCAGTGGAGCCATTTTTTAGAAGTCACATTTATGTCAGATGTGTTGGCTCATGCCCATAATCTCAGCACTCGGAAGGCAGAAGCAGGAGGATTGCTGTGAATTTGAGGCTTGCCTGGGTTATGTAATGAGTTCAGGGTCAGCCTGAATTACAAAGCGTGACCCTGTCTCACAAAACTAAAAATATAAAAGTCAGATTGCGTTATTAGAGTCCCAGAAGCAGAGAGGGTCAGCCAAAATGTATTTCAGGAAATAATGACTAAATTATTTTAAATCTCATTGCCAGCTGATCCAACTCAAAGAATGTCTACAGGGAGTTTTCCAAATGGGAAGGAAGGATAGAAGAATTAATTCTGGAGCATTAGGAAAGCAGAATGCATAAGGAGAAAAAATGGTGGGCAGGAGATTTAGCTCAGTGGTTCTGGCGCCTGCCTAGCAAGCGCAAGTCCCTGGTTCAATTCCTGTGTAACCACATGTAACAATACTGGGCATGGTGACTAACACCCACCAGCAATCAGTATCACATACCACAATGCCTGGTGTGGCTCACGCCTTGTAGTCCCAGCACTAGGGAGGCAGAGGCAGAGGCAGAGGCAGGCTTGCCTGGGCTACATAGTGAGTTTAGGGCCATTCTCAACCACAAAATGAGACCCTGTTTAAAAAAAGAAAAAATTCTTGGGCCGGAGGGTTAGCTCAGCGGTTCCGGCGCCTGCCTCACAAGCGCAAGGTCCTGAGTTCGGTCCCGGTGACCACATAAAATGTTGGGCGTGAAGACTCACACCCACTAGCAATCAACACCACATACCACAGTGCCGGGCGTGGTGGCTCACGCCTGTAATCCCAGCACTCGGGAGTCAGAGGCAGGAGGATTGCTGAGTTCCAGGCTTGCCTGGGCTCCATAGTGAGCTCAGAGCCAGCCAGACCTACAAAGCGAGACTCTGTCTCAAAAAAAAAAGAAAAAATTCTTGGGCTGGAGATTTAGCTCAGTGGTTCCAGCGCCTGCCTTGCAAGCGCTAGGAATTCAGGCATGAGCCACCACACCTGGTGAAACAATAATCTTAATATCTTCAATGTGGTCTCCCTGAATATGGAAGAAATATTTAAAACAATTATAGACAGTCTTGGAACCATGGAATCTTAGATTTGCAATGTTTGAAAGTGATATGAATTCCTGGGAAACCAGCCTGGAGTTCTGAATTTTTTTTTTTTTTGAGACAGGGTCTTGCTTTGTAGTTCAGGTTGGCCCTGAGCTCACTATGTAGCCCAGGCAAGCCTCGAACTCAGCAATCCTCCTGCCTCTGCCTCCCGAGTGCTGGGATTACAGGCGTGAGCCACCACGCCTGGCTCAGAGTTCTGAATTTTGATCTTTCTGGGGACTTGTGATACACACTACAATCCTTTCTCGAGAGGCTGGGCAACCACGATGAACCACAGCTTCTGGTGGCCACTGAATCATAGGTGGCTCTCATATTTTACAATGCTCTGTATTGTTCAGCTATGATATTTGATAGGTTAGGGGCATTACAAGCCCTTTCTTGGCTTGTGTTTTCTTGAGACAGTGTCTTGCTATGTAGTTCAGGCTGGCCCTGAACTCACTATATGACCCAGGTTGATCTCAAACTCATAGTGATCCTCCTCCTGAGTGCTGGACTTACAGGTGTCCACCTCCACGTCCAGTCTTCAGTTACTATATTTTCAATTTACAATAGATTTACCTTGATGTCATCCCATTATTATAGATAGAAAAGCTAGTTAGATATGTGGTAGGTAGATAGATTAGGACTG
>PVIC010020762.1:0-29193 GCA_004025085.1 Thryonomys swinderianus
CCTATAAAAAAAGTAGAAGAAAATTAGGGGTTCAGAAATTGGTCCAGATTAAAAAGCCTATGGGATCCCCAGGCACTAGCTGCTTCTTTTTAAGGATTCTAGATAAAAAGAAGACCATGTGGTGTTTTTGTCTCCACGAATTCAAATTAACCTACCCTTTAGGAAAGAGAAGGAAGAAGGAAGAGCAAGATGTAATTTTAACGTGTTCTTGGTGGGGACATAACTAACTTAAGCATCATGGCACACGCGCATTTAAAGACCAAAGCTGTTATCACCCTGTGTCACAAATAAACTTGCACTTTCAAGAAAATCTTGTTACTAAGTGCCTTACTATAGCAAAACAGGCCACACCCTCCCCATAAAATCTATTCCAGTGAAAGAGATGGAGCTCACTCGCTTGCATTTGTTACTTCATCCTTCCACACGTCTCCTTTTCCGCCAGCCTGCTCTTTCCTAGGCCTAGTCTTCAGTGACAGCCTTTTCCTGGTTGTCACTCAGCCACTCCACGCCCCTTTCCTTGCGTCTGAGCCGAGGATCCGCCTCTCACGCTCCCTGGAAGGCAGTGTTTGGCAGAGGACACACCTGCACAGGGAGATGGTGACCTTCTGTGTCTTCCCACGTGTCCTTCGTCAGTGAAGTCTAACAAAAAGTCTGTGGAGAGAGGCTCCCCAGGAAATTTGACTCAGACAAAAAGAAATGTTAGGAAGGAAGGATTCCTGCAAATATGTTCTACTGAGCTGGGATCCACAACCACGAGCTAGATGTGAAAGAGCCCTTCTCAGTTCAAGCAGCATCGGTGTCTCTTGTAAATTCGCAAGGCACGCAGACCCCGGGACGGTGGAGGTCTGTCTAGTGGAGAAGCAAGCGCGACCCTCACTGATACACACCCACGTCCGTGCTGAGGAGCACTGGCCTGCAGTAATCATCCAAACCTCACTGCACATAGGAATGGGCAGGGAACATTAAAACAAAATCGAATTACGGATGCATGAGTTCTGGTTCCAGAGACTCCAAGGCAATCAGTGTGGGGTGTGGCCTAACCACGGAGATTTTTAAAAGCTCCCCGGGAGATCCAGACCCAGGGACTGGCAAGGGGGCAGAGGACAGCATCCGGTCTTCCGCACCCGCCCTCTGTCGCGGAGTCAAACTGGAATTCCTGGCGTGAGAATCTCTCTTTGCCCCAGGTCTGACTGAGAAGGCCGTGGTGGTGTAAGTACCAGCGAACGACTCCACTAAAAACTTAAAACTCTGTCTTTTGCTTTGCTGATCCCTGGGCTTGGCGCCTCCAGATACGAGACAGCTCCCGGCGGCCCCCACTTGAGCAAGCCGCCAGGGCCGATGTCAACCGGTGCTCCCAAACCACGAACCGGGGTCCCCCTCGAGAGCCACCGAACCCGCCTCGGAATCTCGCACAGATCCCACAGCGTCAGTGCGCGCTCCCAGGCGTGTCTGCCGCGCAGCCGGGCTGGACAGCCGCGGGCTCCTCAGCGTCCGGCCCGCCTCGCATCCTGCCAAGTCACTAAGGGTGCGTAGGGATGAATGAGCCGTCCGGAGAGCGAGGCCGACGCAGGGCTCCTTCATTAATTACGGGGAAGTGATGCGCTGGCAGCGAGCGCAGAGCTCTTGGAAAGGGCGATGAACGGTTCGTGGGTTGCTGCATTAGGTCCTCCCGGACTCGGGCCGGCTGGGCTTTCGCTCCTCTCCGGAGCGCAAGGCGGCGAGGCTCTCGCCGGGCGGCCTTCCTGTGCAGGTGAGCCGCAGCCCGCGGGAGCGCCCGCCCGGCGCGGGCCGCGGAATCCCCGGCTCTCTCGGCCTCGTCTGCTCCCTCAGCATCTAGTAGCCGGCGTAGACGCCCGCATAGCTGATACGTAGGAAAAACACAGAGTAAGGATTATTTTTTTAATCATTGATTCATCCCCAGATCGCTTGTACTAGAAGAGAGCTCCCTTTAGCACAGGGGTAGAATGTGGAGGAAGAAAGATATATCTGGAGTAACAAATTCAGAGGTGAGAAACGGGTAGGCGAGTGGGAGTCGGGGTTCTATCTGCGGATGAGGCGAGAAAAGGTTCAAAAGAAAAGTTGCGGCGCCCGTCTGCGCCTGTAACCCGGGGCTGGGCGCCGGGGAGAGCGGCGCTAGCGCGCGTGGCCACAGCGCACTGCGGGGCCCGGAGCCGCGGGGAGATCGGAAAATATTCCCGGCGGTCGAGCCCGGGAGGCCCCGGGGGCTCCGGACACGCCCCGGGCCCGCAGCTGCAGAGCCCCCGGCAGACCGCCCGGGGCGCACGAGGGGTGCGCGGGGTCGCCGGTCCGCGGGCAGCCGGCGAGCGCGGGAGAGCGAGCGAGCGCGCGGCTGCGGGCGGGGTGCGCGGGGGAGGGGAGGGAGGAGGAGGGAGGGGGAGGGGAGGGACGAGGGACGGGAGGAGGGAGCGCGCGCCCGCCCGGCTCGGCCCTCCCCGCCCGCCGGCCTCCGCGCCGCTCCCGCCCGCGCACCGCTGCCGCCGACGCCGCTCGGGCTGCGGCTCCTGCTGCTGCCGCTGTAGCGCCGGCGCTGCTCCGAGCCCGCCCGCCGCCGCCGCCCGCTTTGTGCTTCGCCGAAGATGGGAGCGACCGCTTCCTGTTCGGGGGCTGTTTAAACGGAGCGAGCGCGCAGGAGCCGGAGGACCCGCTCGCGCCGCTCAGGCCAGGTAGGATCCCGGGAGCGGCGAGACGGGGGGTTCCCCTCCTTTCTTCCCGCTGTCCCTGAGGCTACGCTTCCTTGGATCTGGCCCAAAATAAGCTTTCCACGGTGTGAGTGTGAGTGTGTGTGTGTGTGTGTGTCAGTGCGCGCGCGCGCGAGCCTGCACATTCGCTGGGCGTCCGCGCCGCTCGGACAGAGGAATCGCCGGGGCCGGGGCTCCAGGCCGGAGGGTCGCTACCTGCCGCGCAGCCCGCGGGGAGAAGGGGCTGCGGAGGAGGAGGCTGTGCCCGCGCCGCGCGGGACTCGGAGGATTCAGGGTGCGGAGAGCTCCGCGCGCCCGAGAGCAGCCCCGCCGGGGATCCGGCCCCCGCCCCTCCTCCGGCCGGCCCTGGGGTCCCCCCAGGCCTCGCTCGCCGGCCCGGGGTCCCTGGCGGGCGCCGGGTGCGCCTCGGCCGAGCGGTGCGCAGAGGAGGGAGGTGTGGCCGTGCCGGGGGCGGACGGGGAAGGGACGCGGTGGGCAGCGGGCTCGGGCCGCGGGCGTCTCGGAGGTTCGGCACCCTCAGCCATCTTCCTCCAAGATTCGAGGCAACTTTGCAGCTGCGTTATCCGCCTCAAGGCCGGGCTGGCTTCTGGGGAAAAGGTCTGTGTGCCGGGCTGCCGGGGTACCCTTCCTCGCTCCTCCTTCCTGAGCAAGAGGGAGGTCTTAGCGATGGGCGGTGGGCTAGGAACACCAAATCCTTCCAGGCGATGCCTTGGAAAACACGGCGTATGTGCCTTCTTGGTTCTTTAACGCGCCCTCCCCCGACAATTCCGCTGCTGTTTGATGAATGACTCGGGCCGGCGATTCGTATTTCCCTCCCCAGTTCAAGTGGCAGGGGCTGGGTCGGGAGCAGGACGGGCAGATCTAACAAATAATGCTTGAACAGGGCGGTGTGCACGTCGCCTGCAGTCAATGGGAGCAGTCTGGCCCCCCGCCCCCCGCAGCCTGTCTCCATGGCGCCCTGTGCCCCCCTGCTCGCCAGCCACTAGTGGTTGTGAATGTAACAACACAAACTTTGTCCTGCTGGAGGTGTAAAGACTAAAAAGAGAGGAAAAAAAGGATGTCAGTAGGAGGTGTAGTGGAAGAAGCTTTTTAGAAAATGACAGATGTGGTGAAGACGGGGCGGGTTCCTGATCATGGAAGAGCCGGCCGAGGAGGTGGAGATCTCTGACGGGGTCTGGTCCGCGGCGTGGCTCGCGCGAGTGGCTTCAGAGAGGAGCTGTGGAGTATCCACCATCCTGGAGCCGTGAGAAGATGCCTGGGAGAAATGAGGGCAACGGGAGGGAATTCTGAAAGCCCCGCGTGCACCCGGTGCACACGGACACGCGTACTCACGCGCTTCCTGTCTCCCGCAGCCCTCTCCGCGCAGCGAGCCGGGAAAGGAGGGCGGGTCGTGGTCTAGTCTCGTTCATTTCGGAGGAGCAAACAAGGCCCACAGAGGGACGGCCGCTCTTTGGGTCTTCTTCCCAAGCCTGTGTTGCGTGGAATGAGCTCTCGGGTGGCCCAGCTTGCCTCCCGGGGAGGCGAACGGGGCGTGGGGGCGGAGGGAAGGCGGCGGGAGAGCCCGCTCCATGTTGGGGGCTTTGTGAGTGAGCCGCGTGGGGAGGACTCACTCCTTCCACCGCGAAGCAAGATGTGTTTGCTTCCCTGCTCTTCGTTTTACGCTTTGTGCCCCTTGGAAGCGCTTCGTGTGGATCTCAGGGCGCTAGCTAAGATCTCTTCCACCTACTCTAGAAGGAGCCTGATCGTTCACCCTTAAAATGGCTGTTGGGTTTTGTTTAAAATGGAACGATTAGTTCCCAGAACCACAGAAAAAAATAAGGTGTGTGTGTGTGTGTGGGGGGGGGGTTGTTTAGTAGAAGTCAACCATTATTCTGTCCAGCCGAGCCGGAGGGAAAGGCTGTGAGAGTATCCACGAGGATCGCGCTTAATCTGCTCTCTCCAAGCCTCGCAAGGCTGAGTGAGGAGGGTAAGGAGCTAGAGAGCACCAAGGCTGCGCCTTAGATTTAGCCACCTCTCTGTCTCTGTACTTTCCCAGACTAGTTTTCATTTTGAATTTAGATTAAGAGCGACGTAACCCTTTGTTGCCTGGGAAGGGGAAGGAAAGGGCGCGGCGGGGACAGCGCTGTACCTCAAACACATTTATAAAATAAGGGGAGGTACTGTCAGCATTATCCACAGCACTAACCTGCAGGAAAGGCATGGATTGCTTGCTCAAGCTCACTGTTTTGAAAAAAAGAAAAGAAAAGATATATTCCAAGAGAGCTTCAACAGTTCTTCACAAGCTATATTTAACATGTTTTTATCAGACAAAAATAGACTTTTATTTATCTTGCAAAATAGACGCATGGTTCCTTCCCCCATAGCACTTAGTCTGTTTCTTGACAAAGTGATGAGAAAAGCTCTTCAGAACCAGTGAAGACTCATTTCTCCTTTTAAAATCAAGTTAATAGAATAGCAGCAACAGAGAAAAGCGTTCGCTATGCTCGTAGATGTGTTTGTCTAAAAATAAGCTCCTTTTAGGGTTTTAACATCTGATTTTCAGGATGCCCTGCAGTCTGACCAGCCATTTTCCCATGGTACCTTCAGGGGTACGAAGATTAGTATGTAGCTAAGAAGCAACGTGGGCATAGCAAGGTCTGAAGTGAAATAGATATTGAACCTGGGGAAAGAAATGCACAACGGAAAGAGAACGTTAGAGAACATAGGTTACTTGTCTCCTATGTTTGCAGTGTGTGCACATATTGCTTTCAAATGAAAACGGTTTGCCTTGCGTTTATTAAGGCTTTAGGAATTAACACGATGCTATCTCCCTCATCTTCCTCTTCCTTTCATCCTTTTCTTTCTCTAAGAAATAAATGCCTTTTGCCATCCAGGACCATCCCTGCTTCCCAGTGGCATTCCCCTCGTACACCTCATAGTCAGACCCTTCATCCTAACCTCTACCAAGGAGTCTCCCATCAGACCAAATTCCACTGCTCCCTCTTGTGGCGAGCATTCTCCGTGACCGTTCCTTCCTTCTAGAATGCTGGCTAGCCTCTCTTCAGCTTCCGGGACTGTCTATCACTTCAGCGCTAATTCTCAGTAGTCATACTGGGCTAACCAGGCGGGCGGGTTGCAGAACCAGCTGTTTCTGCTTTTCACTCTGAACAAAGAAATCTGTGGTCCCTGGAGACACACACACATCTGAGGTTTAGTGGAAGTAAGTGGCAGGTGTTTTGTGACCCAATGGGCTGGGCTAGATCCTGGGAATGTAAGCGTTCATCATTGCCTGCTTTGGAGATTTTGATACAGAGTCATTTTGATGAGTCCTGTGGAGTCTTATTAAGTGTAGTGGGATTATTTTCCACTTCTGTTCTTCTCCATAAGAAAGATATTCTGTCTCTGCTTCTACATCTCTCTTTCTCTCTCCTTCCTTCCTCCCAGCCTTTCACACACACACACACACACACACACACACACACACACACACACCACAAAGTACATCTTACACAAGACATATTTAGAAAAGTTAATCGGTTATTAAGTTTTCAGGTACCTATGAATCATGGCCCACCTTTCCTGGTGTGCTCCCATCCAGGGTGTCCAGAATACAAATAGGTAGAGCTGGTGTCTTTCTTCAGTGTGTAAATGCAACTTGGGAAGACGGTTTCTCACAGTCCTGAGTTCCTCATGTTATTTGTAGATTCTCTCCGCTGGCTTTGTACTGAACCTGAAGTGTTTTATGTCTACGTTAGCAGTTGTCCTTTGACCTGCCTGCTCTGAAGTGTAAAAAGAATGGGGAGAGACAAAGGTTTAAGGCAACTATATTTCAGCTTTACCGAAAACTTTCAAGACAATTTCCGAAGGATGAGAACATATGGAAGGCAAATCCGATTGAAACAAAGAAAATGTTTTTGTTGTTAAAGGCAAGTATGTCATAGGCAGCAGTGGATGAGGTGGCTTGAGAATGGGTAAGACATTCCCAGATTCGAGGCATTTGTCCACTAGTGTCACAGGATCCAAACTTACCACTAAATTCCCACTGAAATTCCTCTGTATGAAGATAGGGAGCAGGTCACTAATAAAAGGCAATGGCATTACCTTCAAAAGAGCTACCATCGGCACATGTTTGTTTTTGAACTGAAACTGGTTTATTCCACTGACTGGGAGATAGAAAGCCCTGGACCACAGGAAGCCACGGAAGAACTGGAAGAAGTTTAAGACGAGGTTGCTGCCCAGCAAGTGCCCTCCCAGACCGTTCTGGTGAGGACGGGTGAAGGGGCAGAGGGCCTGAGAGCCCAGCGGTTGGCCGAAGAGCAGAGAGTAACTATGAAGATAAACTCCCACGCGGCCATTTTATTTTGAGGTAGCAATGGTAACAGAAACTGGATCCTTTCTTGAAAATACAGCCTTTTAAAGTCTTTTAAATGCACAAAATATTTTCCTGAGTGAATCTTCTTCCAGTGAATGAATTCCGTGGTACCATATTGCAATATTCCACTGGTCACCTGGAAAATGGTAGTGTAATAGCAATTTGGGTGGGTGGTTTCTTGCACATGCAGTAGGTCTGGGAATATGCGGGTACGCATTAGAGTCCATCTTAAAATTTTAAATATGGCAGAATAAATAGCTCTGCAGATGCCACCGCGTGATATTCAGAATAATATTTTCTTAGATGAGTGTGTTGTGAAGTGAAGTCAGATAAGGCGATGATTCAGCGACTTGCATCAAGCCGACTGCCACGTATTGAGCGTTCAGTGTCTACGAGGCCCTGCACCACGTATTCAGGGGCTGCAGATCAGGGAGGGAAGCCGTTGCACAGTTGCCGAGCGCCCCAGACATACGAAGGGCTCCCTTTGTTGTGCTGTGCGTCTTCCCTCACTTGACACTTCCCAGTGGGTGCGAGGAGGCGTCGTTATCCGGGCGTGCAGACGCGGACTGTGGCTCGGCTGCACATCTCGCCCCCGCGTGAGCCAGCGGCGCTCGAGGGCGGTGCTGTCCCGGGCCGCGCTCCTTGTCGTCAGGGGCCTCTGAGGCCGGGAGTGTCGCCGTCTAGCGGACGTGCCTGTGAGGAAACAAGGCTGAGAGGCGCGTGCAGCCCCGCGCTGCCGCTGTGCGAGGTGCTGGAGCAGCTGGAAGGGAGAGAGGGAACATCGGACGCGGCTTTTTCGAGGACGGGGCGCTTGAGTTGATTCTCAGGGAGCGAAAAGGACATTAACAAAAAAACAGAGCCTCGTCATTTCTGAAACACGTAAACCAGCCGCAGCTAATTTACGGCAAGAACAAGCCAGGGGCGACGTTAGGGCTATCTGCAGACCCCCGGGACCTGCTCTGTGTCCCAGTTGGTACTGTGTCACGAAGGCCGTGGATTTGGAACGAGTGATAGAAGAAATCGCTGCACGGATGTGTCGCACCCCTGAGACCGGCGTGGAGGAGGAATCTGCAGCGCAGCCCCGGAGGAGAGACGGTGTAACAGCCGGAAGGCTTGAGGCCCGGACAGGGCGCCCGCCAGGCCGAGTCCGATACCATCCCAGGCGCTTTTTGCTGATTTGCTTAGCAGCGGTGAGTCGGTAACTTTCTCACCTGAGCTGCTTTAGCTCCTCGTTCCTTCTGGTTTCCCTGAAAGCACAGAGTTCAGGGCTGCCCCGTGTTTCTTCCTTTGCGCTACGCAAAGCACCCAGTCCTGACCGTAGGTGTAGAGGATTAGACCGCTGACTTCGCCCCCCGTTCCTCTGCGGACCGTCAGACCCCCCCCCCCCCAGCTGTGAGGAGCATGAGACAGTTTGGGGGAAGTTCTGTCCCTCAGAAGTTTCACATTACTCTTCCTAATGACCTGTCAGATATTGGGTCAGGTGTGCCCTGGAGCTGAAATTTATGAATTGGTGTTGCGTGAAGTCAGTGATTTCTCGCTGTTTTTCTTTTCCTGGACACATTCTTTTTAGAAAACTTTTTTGTTTGTTTGTTTTTGCATCAGTAGTCTTGCATAATACCATGGTTAGACCTGTAATGGGCATCAAACATGACCTACTGTGTTTTGTCTCACTTTGTTTTTTACACGTAAGTGGAGGATGACCACATAAAGTTAAGTGACTTATAAAAATGAAATAGGACATGGTAGAATCAGGTCTGTGACTAAAATCATTTTGCACAAATCACACGGACCTGTTTTTGTTTGACAGTCTACAAAGTGAACCTAAGGTTCACTTTTCTCATCTATTAAATGTAAATAATAATAACAGTAAAAAAAGTTATGGCTTTTGTGAGAAAATAATTAATTTTGACCCATGTTCTATAGAGAGAGAGAGAGACAGATCCTGTTTCTGCCTGTGTGCCTTTACTGAATATGCTAAATTGGTGGGGGACTTCAAAAGGGACAGAAAGAAAAGTACTAAAATGACATATACCAAAGATCATTATGTGTATGCTTAACTGTTTCTAAAATGGCCATAAGGCAAATATTTTCTTTTTTTTTAGTTTTTTGAGACAGGGTCTCACTTTGTAGTTCACACTGGCCCTGAACTTACCATGGGGCCCAGGGTAACCTCAAACTCACAGCAATCCTCCTGGTATTACAGGCATGAGCTACCATGCCTGGCACTGTGTTATGTGGTACACTGGGGAGCAAACTTGGGACCTTGTGCCTGCCAGGCAGATACCAGAACCACTGAGCTAAATCCCCAGCCCATATTTTCTCGGTTTTGTGAACTGTAGATTCTGTCACGGTTACTCTTGCAAAAAGAACACATCCATAAGTGACATAGAAATAAATACACAAATAAGAGGGTAGGTCTTTTACAATAAAACATTATTTATAGACACTGAAATTTGGCCATCAGTTCACTTTCATATCATGAGCTTTTTTATTTTTCAATCATTTAAAAATGCAAAACAAGCCAGGACAGTTTGGTTTATTGGTTGTGATTTGCCAGCTCTTGAAACCCACTGCAGTTGAGGAGACATAGTAATGCCACATGAGTGGGTTTGGAGCACCCTAAAAACTAGTAGTGTGAAAAGAGTTGGCCTAGAAACTCAGAGACCTTGTTTTAGGGCCTAGTTCTGTCACTTCTGTGATGTGTGGCTTTGAATACTTCAGTTAGCAGGCTTGGGTTAGCTTCTCGGAAAGGAAAGGTGAACAACTAGCTGATTTTTAAGCATGTACCTAGCAACGAAAAACAGTCTCAAGAGGAAAAGCTGATGTCTGAGGTCGGTCATGGGGAGCATACTACACTGACAGGTATCTGGGCAGTTTTACATTGAGTAGCTCAGCTGCGTACCACGAAGGTTGCCAGGTATGACGGATGAGCTCGAATGGAAGAAGGCAGGATTCAAATACCATAGCTTCGTGGGGCTCACGGAATCCTCACACTTCGCAGGTGAATCCGCGAGAGGAGAAGTGACTTATCTAAAACGACGTGAGTGCTCAGGAGGTCCTTTGTCTTGGCTGCTAGACCAGCGACCATTCTGCCTACCACGCTGCCCCAGCAGTGCAGCAGAAAGCAATTAGCTGGAGTTGGATAGCTCTGACCTCCAAGAGGGAAAGTCACATATAAATTGCAGAAGCTACTTTCAGTGTTTTCCAAGCATGATCTCATAGCCTGCATATCAAGAGAGGTAGATCTGCGAGTGATCCCGTCACAGAGGAAGGGAAATGGCACCAGTGGCAGCCGAAGACCTTGCGCGCCAGCTGCCCTGGGCCTGGGTTCCTCTGAGTGTTTTCTACATTTTAGCTCAGGTGACAGTTCCACGGCAGACCCTGCCCTCACAGTCTACTAGGTCAGGTCCTCCATTACTTACACTTATAAAAGTTTGTTTCTCCTACATAGCATCTGTCGATTACTAATTATAATTTTTTAGTGCGGATTCACTATAGGGTCTATCAACTCTCTTTGCCTAGATCATAAATTTCATGAAGACAGACATTGTGTTTGTCTATCTCATGATTCTGGCCCCAGTACTTCGCACATTGCCAGACACATAAAAAAAATATTAGGTATTTGTTCATTTTAATTAATTTTAACTGAAGCATAAAGACCCTAACTTTATATAGTAATGAATTAACATGTAACATTTCGGTACATGATATATGTTGGATAATGTTTAAATCGGCCTCTTCAAACATCTATTATTTTTTTAGGGTGACTTTTTTTTAATTTGATGAAAAAAATAAAACCTCATAACAAAATAAGAGAATAACAATTCTTGATTCACTGCACATCGTTATCCTCAAAATAATTCCTCAGGTTACAAGATATAGGTAGGTTGGGTGAATGAGTGAATGTGTCTTATTTGTCATTAATAGTGTTGAAAATAACCTCTGCTTAAGCACAGTTTATTAATTAAATGATTAAATCATTAGCATTTATTTCTCCTCTGAGTTTTTTTTTTTTACTTTTTTCAGTGGCTCAGCTCAGGAATTATCTTTCTGACAGAGAAATCCACACTGATTACAATTCTCATTTACCCCAAAAAGACAATGATACGGTAGTTTTAACATAGTTTCCCATAGTAAAACCATAATCCTTAAGCCAATGTTTAAACTAGTCTTCAAACGCAGGTGTGTAGGACTGATTTAAACAGCCATTTCATAGATGCACTATCTACAAAGAATTGGTATGTCTCATAAACTGCTTGGGAATTTGCTGAAAATGTGTTTTCTCATAGGTCATTATCATTCCATTCATTCGTCTAAATTATAAAATTTCACAATTTTCTTTCTTCGTTGACTTCTCTTTTTTAAAATTTACTGGTTCCATGCACATTTACACTTGATTTCAGAACCAAGCTATTTAGTATCTTGCTGGCAACTTTAGAAAAATTGCAGCACAGAGTATTTATAAAGGGTGACCATTAAGTAAACATCTGTGTGCTTGACTTTTTTCCTGATTCCTATTTCTTACTTCTGCTCTTCACAAGAGCATCTTATTTTTTCAAAGACTGGGATTTGAAAAACTGCAGGAAAACTTGAAAGGCATAAACCTCAAGGGAACAGGGTTCCAGCTCCTGAAAAGCTCTCTGCTGAAGATGAAGCTTCATGACTCATGGAAAAAGCTCATGGAAATCACCAGCCTCTCCTTGCGCAACCAACATTTCCCTTGTGAAAAGCAGATTGAAAAAGAAAAAAGTCATTTTGCCTGTTCCTACCACACAACTCGAAACTGAGTGCTACGTTCAACCTTGCCAGTCCCAAGGGGCACACTAGAAAGCAAGAGAAATGGCCACACAGACCAGATTTACTCTTGAGTTGAAGTAAAGAGAAAAAGTAGGCAAAGCCCTCTCAGGAGCCTACAATTTGAGGAACACAGCTTTCCTCACCGCCGAAGGCTTACAGTCTGGGGCTCAATTTTCTGCGCGGGTTTTACTTCTGCAAAGCATTTGGAAACTAGATAGGTCTCCAAAGATTTCACTTTATCCTGAGACTTAGTTACATGTCAGTGGAGTATCCTCACAGTCTTTAGCTGTTTCTGCTAGAGGAAAGCGGAACTAGCACACAGCAAAAGCATGAAGCAGGTGGTTCTTGAACTATTGGAGTGCTTCAGTCTCCTCTTTGGTCCCCTCCTGTGACTGCCTATTAGTTCTGCTCTCCACTACATCCAGTATTCCGACTCCCAAACACACACTAAGAGGCCTCATGTTTCATTCTTACTTAGAGTCTCAGTCGGTTAGAGGCAAGCCCATCCGATGTATTGTTTCGCATGGTTGTCTTGTTGGTATTAGAAAGAACATTATGTTCTTATTTTCAGGTCTTCGTTACCTCCTGGTACATATTTTTGTTGTTGTTGTTGTTGTTGTTGTTCTCCAGAGCAGGTGTGTGCAGTTTCTACTGCTTTGAAGCTAGTTTCCTGCTCTACTAAATCCTTTCTTCTCCTCCCTTCTGCTTTTATGTCAGTGCTTCTCAAGTTGTGCTTCTGAGACCACTACTAACGTTTACGGTTAAAACCAAATGGTGGCTTCCTCTTTAGACCTATTATATATCTGATCAGATGCCCAGCTGTCTACATTTTAATAAGTTTCCCAATGGTTTTCAGGTCAGATGAAGTTGGAGAAATTTTGTCCTCTGCTTTCATTCATGTTTCCTCCGTCTTAGTTTTTCCAGGTCTTGTTACTCTTCTGATGCCCTCCTTTATTTAACTTTTCTTAATCTTCCAAATACTAATGAGCACTAGTGGTAACTTTTGGTGAGAGATCATCAATTCAGGAAGTGCGGGAAGCCATGTGTCAATCATCTTTGTAGTTCTTGCAGAGAGTGTGATGACCCTTTGCACTGAGGCCATTCAGCAGATCCTCGCACTCAAGGAGGATGTACTCCCTCCAGAGCTAGAAACACACACACACACACACACACCCCACTGTATATACAGATTTCTTAAGATTAAATGTCAAAAGGCTAGTGTGGAAAATATTAAAAGTTTTTGGATCATCTAGATATAAAGCATGTGTATGACCTCATTCTTTTTCAGTGTATAAGGTCAAGTGTAAAGAAAGGCTCCTTTCTCTCTTCAGAGTTAATGGTGAATAAATTATTATCCAAAAGAGTTATCAGTGTCCATCAGGAATCCTGGAAGAGACACAAAGTACAAAGGGGTTGCTTCTGGTCTTCACGAGCTAGTGACACTTGCAATCTCTTGGTTGTAGGACCATATAGTAAATAAATGAACCAAAGGTTTCAGAATCCTGGTTGTAGTAAACTAAGGCCCCCAGTATAGGTACATTCACCAGGGAAGTAGGTAGTTCATCTGAGTGTTCAGTGGGCCTCAAATGCCAAAAAAGTTTGTCTTCTTTGGTTCTCTAGAAATGTAAGAGCTCTGCCTCCCAGGAAAGGGACTTAACTCTGTGGAAATGTCCCACTAACAAGTGAGGTACTCGAGACATATTTTGCCCATTTTTATAACATAATGTCTGGTATACATAAGTACCAAGGAAAAGCTGGGCAGGTAAAACCATGAATGAATAGGTTGTTCTTGGATTTAAAAAAAAAAATTTCTGACTAGTTTTTTTTTTTTTTTTTTTGCTTTTTGGAGACAGGGTCTCGCTTTGTAGTTCAGGCTGGCCCTGAGCTCACTATGGTGCCCAGGCAAGCCGCCACAAACTCAGCAATCCTCCTGTCTCTGCCTCCCAAGTGCTGGGATGACAGGCGTGAGCCACCACGTCTGGCATTGTGGTATGCGGCGTTGATTGCTGGTGGGCCTGTCTCCACCCAGCATTATATGTGGTTACCGGGGATCGAACTCAGGACCTTGTGCTTGCGAGGCAGGTGCCGGAACCACTGAGCTAACCCTCTGGCCCTCTGACTAGTTTTTAATTGAGGAAAAAGTCCTGTCTTCAAGACAGTACACTTGTGCACTGCATGGAGATTCTTGCAAAAAAAAAAAATATTGGTTTTGAGTAGTAAAGTTTTGACTTACTTATGATGACAGTTCCCCTAGGAATTGAAAATACCCTCAGTGAAAAAGAAGAAAATAAACCCATCCGTACAGAGTTTATATCTGGTGGAGCCACTGACCGAGAGCATGTAAAAGAAAGTGCTGAGAGAAAAAGGAAGTAAAGGGCAGAGCACTAGCAGGAAATCACAAGGCTTTTCAACAACTTCTTCATTATCCTGAATCATAAAAGCAACTTCTTTTTCCTTTTTTCCTTTACTGAGTTTATCAGTACATTTTATGGATACATTATGATCACATCCATCATTGAGAATTTGTACCCGTACATGATACATCTTGATTCTCAGTTTTCCTCTTTCCCTGCCCTCCCTGCCACCACCTATTGCTTATACAAGATTTGTTTCCTTTTTATTTGTTTGCTTTTACCGTCACCTTTTTCCTTTGGTTTTCTTTTTGTTTGTTTTTACCATCACATTTTTTTTTTCTTTCTCTTCTCAACTGACCCTCAACCAGTTGCTTCTTTCCCTGAAAAATTCAAGTGGCTATTTCCTGACATGGAAAAGAAGAACCCTGACTCCAGTTTTGCAGGTTTCGGTAGAAGAACTTCAGCCCCTCACATGACCTCTTCGGAGTTGTTCCCTTAGACCTGTCCCAATTTCTCATTTAGGAGAGAGGAAACTGTTTCCTTGGCAAAAAAGCAAAACACAACAAAATGACAAAAAAAAAAAAAAAAAGGGTTCTAAGAAGTCCTTAGCACAGAGTCACTATGAAAACTGGTCTTTGTTTGATAGCCTAAGGTGGGACCCGGGACAGTAACTTGCATGCTAGATGGAGGGTCTGGTGAAAAAGCCTTCACACCCTGTGTCATCTCTTTGTCTAAGAAGTATTTGGAAGTCCTTTCCTCAGTCGTCAACGTTCACTCTCGCTTTTTGCATTGCCCAGAAATAGATTAATTGCTTAATTTTGAGGCTTGACACCAGCAAGCATTAGATGGAAGGGAGGAGTCCCAAGTCCTCATGAAGGCAAGTCAAGGAGTTCCCTGAAGTAACCCCAAATGCCTGTCAGGAGTGGGAGATTAGGCCGTTCGCTGGGCCGGGCAGCCTGGTGGAGCCTGCGTGCTCCCTTCCTGGGTCAGATCCTCCGGGGAGGTGCTCCGGCTCTACTTCAGCGGGGAGCAAGCAGGAAGCTGCCCTCCTGGCCTCCAGACCCCCTTCCTGAGGAGGCCCTTCCTCACCTTATGGAGAGGCAGTCCTTTATGAACATCTGTCTTGCAGCTATGTTTCTTTTCTTTTTAATTTTTTTATTCATACATTTCTGTAGCATATAATGATGCGATCTTTGTGGGTAGTTGGCACAGAGACATAACACATTTTAATTCTTTTACATTCCTTTCCCCACCTCCCCCCCCTCTATCTCTTGGTCCTTGAGGAGATCTATGTCCTGGTCTCCTCTTTATTGATCTTTCATTTTGCTCTTGATTTATCTATATGTTGGGTTTCTCATGCAAGGGAAATCGCCTAATAGGTCAGCATTTGTGTCTGATTTTTTTCATTTAGGATTGTGGTCTT
This sequence comes from Thryonomys swinderianus, assembly GCA_004025085.1. Classification (NCBI taxonomy): domain Eukaryota; kingdom Metazoa; phylum Chordata; class Mammalia; order Rodentia; family Thryonomyidae; genus Thryonomys; species Thryonomys swinderianus. Next base: position 15,646 of record PVIC010020762.1, read on the forward strand.
GGGATACATCCATTTTCTCCAAGTCACTCATTGATATCCTCCTTTGTGTCAGAGTAGTACTCCTTGCATCCTTATCTTCCTCCCTTGGTTGATTTTAGTAGTTAGAATAAAAGGAGATGGATATTTTTTTAGCATCTTTTGTCATTTCCACTCAGGTTTTTAATCTGTAGCTAATAATGTTCTTTGCTTTAAAAATAAATAGTGATCCTATTGTGTTAAAGACTGATTTGGAAGATAAAGGTATTTCCAAGTGGGTCTTTCTAAGTGTTCAGTAGCCACAGCTATAAGAGTTGAACTGAATTCATCATAAATATGTGCCTGACCCTTGTTCCAGCTTTCAGGAAATCAAGGCAAAATATAAGGCCAGGCCACAAACCAACATATCAGTGTCCTCTGTCCTTATTTTCCTGCTTAGTTTTCGTGTAACTCTATGTCAGAGGGGTGATGGGGGAGGTTAAGAAGAACCTCTTGGATTTAATGATCTGAGAAAGATTCTGAAAGAAACGAGACAAAATGAGACTCACTTTAGAAGACACATATCCCCCATCCTCACAAGCCTTTGGATTTGGTATTAATTTGAATAAAGGAAGAAAATGAATTCTGGAGAGTTCTTTCCAGTTGCTTCAGTGCCAATAAGTTACATCAGTGTTTGGTGTCCACTGATTTCAGAAATTATAATGCCGTCACTTTTGGAATATAATTATGATATTTTTAGGTAACCTTAGAAGCCCCTCTCTTTTTTTCTCGGAGAATGATGTTGGACTTTTACTGATCAGTCCAGTCAGTATGTTGACTAAAAGCATATTGTGACCTGTGGGCTAGAGCAGGGGTGGAGGGCAGGGCATTTTCTTGGCTGACCTAAGAGATTGCTGTGACAATACACACAGGAAAAGGTTGCCAGGCAATTGCTAAAGGCCAAGGAGCATAGAGCAGCTATCGTTAGGCTCATGTTAGCTCTCAGGCCACACCAGCCACTGATACTTGAGTCTCTAATCCATAAGATAGATAAAAGCTAAGCTGTTGGAAACCTTCCAGGACACTGTTGCTGGCTGGGCCCTCCTAGCCCGGCATTGAAGGGCTAGTTCAAGCCGAAGTCCAGTAGTTTGTCAAAGATTGTTCTGCACATTATCAGGGGCGATATAATGGAACAGTCAATTACATCAGTCTTGGAAACAGACCAGGGTTTTGAATCTTGATTCAGAAGTCTTTTATTTTTATGTCTTTCAACAAATCTTTAACCCATGTAAGCCTTAGTTATTCCACTTTAAGAATGGGCTAAGAGCACCACTATAGTTTTATTGTTGGATACCGTGTACTACACAACTCCAGTGGGAGCTATTTACAAAGACTAGAATGAAAGTGCCCAAACTAGGAATTTGGTAACAGGGAAATGCTGGTTATTATAAATATTAGGTGTAATTAATGGATGCAGATAATTCAGCATGAAACTAAGAGCGCTGTTAAGGAATGAAGTGTAGTTTTCATCTCTCAGGAAATTGATTATGATTTGTTGTTGGGCTGTTCTTAGAAAATTGATTCTAAAGGTGAAAGAGCAAAAATAGTTTTTGAGCAAAGAAAACACTATGTGTGAAACATGGGCATGAGAAAGTGTTGTCTTACTAAGGGAATGGAAAGAATTTTTGTGTACTGTAGTTTGGAGGTCAGATCTTAAAAGGCATTAAACAGAGTGTTGAGAAGTTTGACCACAGAGAGATACATACTGGGCAACCAACAGTGAGTTTTAAGGGATGTAGGAGTACCAGAAATGAGGTTTAGCAGGTTCATTTTGCTTGAGCTGTGAAAAATGCAATGATGCATTTGGCAGTAATTTGAAGGGAATGGTTAATTATATCAGTCTTGAAGACAACAGGTTTGAATATTCAGTGTTTATTATCTCTGTTCAGAATCATTGTTTGTTAAATAAATTTAACCTCCCCAACTCTTATAGGTACCCAAGATATTTTAAATTGTGAATCATCCAAAAGGATGACTGCAGATGTTCTGCATTTTAAATGTTAGCTCTCTGATGTATCATTTTGTATAGTTGTCAGGCATTGGGATCACTTTTAAATCAGATTTTATCACACCAGACAAGAGCTGGTCCTCTTGTTTCTACCCTTGATCCTACAGTATATTCTTCGTCAGATTAGTGTCCCTTCTGACAGGAAAATCAGATGCTGTCACACTCAGGTCAGAGCCTCCGCAGCTTCCTACCTCCTTCTCCAAGAAAGTCAGTCCCTTGCTGTGGTCTCCCTGCTCCTACAGTACATCCCCTCTGTGCCCCTTCTCTGTGGTTCTAGGTTTTACCAGGTGCACTGTCATGGGTCCTTTGTATTAGCATGACGTTCTCTTCCTGCAGGTATTCACGAGGCTTGAATGTTGGCTTCCCTTGAGATTGTACTATACAGTCATGCATTCTTGTTTGCAGGGTGCACAGTCTCTGTCCTTGTTAGGTTGACTCTGCCTTGCTCCCACTACAGCACAGTTTACTATCTGACTTTTATATTGAACTATTTTGTCTGTTTCATCTTTGCTAGGATGTATGCTCAGTGGGAACAGAGACTTTCTTCTATTGAATCCTGGGGACTAGGGGTGAGACTAGCAGGTCATTCTGAAATTCACGCTAAGCACACATAAATATTTATGGCATAAATAGATGCATAAGGGAGCTAAAACTAGATCTTCCACTCTTCCGGCAGGCTGCTTGACTATTACCTGGTTTTAAGCAGATTCCAAAAGTCACCCAAAGTCTGCAGTGGCCATAATAAGCAGGCAGCCTGACCATACTTGGAAAATATGTTTCTTCTATTTGTCAGGTTTTTACTTAGATCCTAATGCTACAACCTCTTATCATCTGCTTTATTATAGGAAAGGTGTCAAAGAATTGTTATTTCTCCTTAGTGGTAGACTACAAGGCTTGAGGCTGTGTTAGGATCTCCGAGTGTCTATCAGAATGTGTCCTGCAGAGGGATTCTCTTGGACATTATGCAGATTTTACTGTAGGCTATCAGCAGGCCAGAAAAGATAGGTGAAAATGGGTGGCTCTCAGCCAGCCTGGAGCTATGACAACCTCTCACCCAGCTTTTCTGTTAATATTTCCCAGGGCATGAGACTGTTCTGATCAAAAATCCTCTCCTCTCCTTGCATATAGGTACCACATGGGTCCCTCCTTGAAAAGATCTGGATGAGAGTCACAGACCTTCCCCTACTCCACTGTCCACGCCCCACCCCCACCATCATGACCTGAGCCTGAGAGGCAGAGATGTGAGGCCTGAGCTGAGTCTTACATGAGGTGGTACATGAATTTAGGGAAGGACTGGCTCTATCTACTAATGTGTTTCTCATTCCCTGAGCAGCTCTGTGATTGTTGCCATGTCCCAAATTGCCTACAGCCAGCCCTTCAATCCATGTACACCTTGTGGTCCCTCTTGTTATATCACAGGAGCTAAATTAGATGGAATTGTTGCTCCTGCATTTTTTGGTCATTTGACCCCACTACAGAAGTAATACGTGTTTTGGATTGACCATTGACAGCAACAAAGAACTTTTTATGACTGATAAAACTGATTAAAACCAACTAGGCTCAGAGCTTGGCTATCTCTTTTTCCTACTGAAGACAGATTCTAAAGTGAGGTGCATGCACAGATGTGAAGGGCTATGCTTAAAGAAGGAGATGCCCAACTCTGGTGCAGTAGGACGCCTGGGCTTGGCTGAAAACTAGGAAGAAATGTACTCTTATCAAAATATGCTGTTTAAACCTGCTTTGTCAGGAGCAACCCTATTTGGGAAAATCAATTGGACAATTGGGATTATGACTGGGATGAAGACCAGCTATGACATATCAGCTATGACATATCAGCTATGACATATCATTCCTGCCTGAAGACCAGCTATAACATATCAGGACCTGAGGACTTGACTGTTTATCTCCGCCTCTGGGAACAATGAAAAAGACCCCAGTGGTCCCAGGTGCTGTGGTGCTCTAGGGCAGAACTACACTGGGACCTTCATCTGTGAAATTCCTCATTGTTCTTGGATGTAAGAATGTGCTACCTTCTGAGTGACCCGTTGATGTGTTACATTTGTTACTCCTGATGTACCAAAACTACTGCCCTGTGAGTGACTTGTAACATTGCCTGCTCTGGATGTACTGAATAAAACATGTGACAAGCTTGGGTCTGTGGTCTTCACTACCCAGAGTAGCATGGATCAGGCCCAAGATCAGCTTCTTCTCTAAGTATCATTTCTGCCTCTTTATTATTTTGCCTTGTGCTGTCAGACTCACAGGAGACTAGAACTTAACTTCAAAGCTTCTAATTAGGTCCCCTGTCCCTATTCCTTTCACTGCTTTATGTGTGGAAATGTTGCATTTCAGTGGAATAGTTCTCTCCTGAAGAACTGATATTATGGAGTTTTGACTGCAGGAAAGCTTAAAGATTTCTGTTTTTTAAGTAAATTTAGGTCACTAGGATGTGATTTTATGAAATACAAGACAATGTGTACTCCAGAATTTAAGATAATCATTACACTTTGTATTGGTAGAGATTTTTTTCATTATATTGGTCTGAATTTTAAAACATGAATCCTACTTAATAATGTGGTTTTGTCAACAACAGTTCCCTAAAGATAGTATAGTAAGCAGAATTTCAAAGAAAACCTGTTTTAGCCACAAAGAAGAAATTATTTCTTCAAAAGTTTGCTGTTCCTTCTTGCTGGCTATTAACATGCATAAATGTATAATCAATAAGGCCAGGTTATAATTAGACTTTTCATTTCCAGGAATTCAGTTGTGTATCTTGCTCAGTAAATGGGACTACATGTAGAAAATCCATAGAGATACTGAATTGTAAATTTTACAAAGGATTGCTTAAGCACTGATTAATTCTTAAGACAGTGATTCTCCAGAGTTTTTGTGATGGTCAAACACCACACAAGTTTTTGATAATAGTGATAAAAAACAGCAAGTGGCCTTGCTTTCAATTTGGCTCTAATGATGTGATTTCTTGTTCTCTCCCTTCCCCACCCTATTTGCCGGTAGGTTGGGACATTTGGAACTCTCATTGTCCAACATGCTGCGATTAAGTCTCTCACCCACCTTTTCGCTGGGATTTCATCTGTTAGCTATGATGGCTCTCCTGATTTCCCATGCGGATCATATAACTGCAGAGACAGAGATGGTGGAAGAAGGAAATGAAACTGGCGAATGTACTGGATCATATTACTGTAAGAAAGGGGTGATTTTGCCCATCTGGGAGCCCCAAGACCCCTCTTTTGGGGACAAAATTGCTAGAGCGACTGTGTATTTTGTGGCCATGGTCTACATGTTTCTTGGCGTCTCTATCATCGCTGACAGGTTCATGTCCTCCATTGAAGTCATCACGTCTCAAGAAAAAGAAATAACCATAAAGAAACCCAATGGAGAGACCACCAAGACAACTGTGAGGATCTGGAACGAGACTGTGTCGAACCTGACCTTGATGGCCCTGGGATCTTCTGCTCCTGAGATTCTCCTTTCAGTAATTGAAGTGTGTGGCCATAACTTCACCGCAGGAGACCTTGGTCCTAGCACCATTGTGGGAAGCGCCGCCTTCAACATGTTCATCATCATCGCCCTTTGTGTTTATGTGGTCCCTGATGGAGAGACAAGGAAGATTAAGCACTTACGTGTGTTCTTTGTGACGGCAGCCTGGAGCATCTTTGCCTATACCTGGCTTTATATTATTTTGTCCGTCTCTTCCCCTGGTATCGTGGAGGTCTGGGAAGGTTTGCTTACTTTCTTTTTCTTTCCCATCTGTGTCGTGTTTGCATGGGTGGCAGATAGGAGGCTACTGTTCTATAAGTATGTCTACAAGCGTTATCGGGCTGGCAAGCAGAGGGGAATGATTATAGAACACGAAGGTGACAGGCCATCGTCCAAAACGGAAATTGAAATGGATGGGAAAGTAATCAACTCGCACGTTGAGAATTTCTTAGATGGTGCTCTGGTTCTGGAGGTGGATGAGAGGGACCAAGATGATGAAGAAGCAAGGAGAGAAATGGCAAGGATTCTGAAGGAGCTGAAGCAGAAGCACCCAGAGAAGGAAATAGAGCAATTAATAGAACTAGCTAACTACCAAGTCTTGAGTCAGCAGCAAAAGAGTCGAGCATTTTACCGAATTCAAGCTACTCGCCTGATGACTGGTGCCGGCAACATTTTAAAGAGGCACGCAGCTGACCAAGCGCGGAAGGCAGTTAGTATGCACGAGGTCAACACAGAAGTGGCTGAAAATGACCCTGTCAGCAAGATTTTCTTTGAGCAAGGGACATATCAGTGTCTGGAGAACTGTGGTACAGTGGCCCTGACCATTATCCGCAGAGGTGGCGATCTGACCAACACTGTGTTTGTTGACTTCAGAACGGAGGATGGCACAGCCAATGCTGGGTCTGATTATGAATTTACTGAAGGAACTGTGGTCTTTAAACCTGGCGAGACACAAAAGGAAATCAGAGTTGGCATCATTGATGACGATATCTTTGAGGAGGATGAAAATTTCCTGGTGCATCTGAGCAACGTGAAAGTATCTTCTGAAGTGTCAGAAGATGGCATACTGGACGCCAACCACGTTTCTACCCTGGCTTGCCTCGGGTCCCCCTCCACTGCCACCGTGACTATTTTTGACGATGACCATGCAGGCATCTTTACTTTTGAGGAGCCCGTGACCCACGTGAGTGAGAGCATTGGCATCATGGAGGTGAAAGTCTTGAGAACATCTGGAGCTCGGGGAAATGTTATCGTTCCCTACAAAACCATCGAAGGGACTGCCAGAGGCGGAGGGGAGGACTTCGAGGACACTTGTGGAGAGCTCGAATTCCAGAACGACGAAATTGTGTAAGTTTTTTTATATACGTCTGTTTGTGGATGTGGTCGAGTGACTTTGTGAATGTGAGATTGTGTGCATCATTTTTTAAATGAAATATATGTAAAGAACGGACTATTTATTATGCGAGACCACTTTCAAAATGCCCATCCTTGCCTGTATGCCACTTATCAGGGTGGGCTCTATATGGAGCTCTTACTTTGATGCTGAGATTCTGTTTTTCTTTTTGTTATTTATGCCTTTTAAGCACATTGTGGACCATGATAGAATGTAACCGTTAAGCAGATTGTTTAAGATGGGCTGAACATTTTATATTCTATTTTGAATCATACACAGAAAGGGACTGTTTAACACGTCACGATTGTTCCCTAATTTTCTTTCTGTGTACAATTGGGAAAGTCCCAAAAGGGGGGAGAAAACAAAACTCTGAAAATAATGTTGTGGCCAAGACTGACTAAAAATCTTTCTGTGACTCTTTTTCTGACATTGTGCTTTTGAGACCATCTAAGATAATGTTTCTGCTTTTATGTTAAGGCCTGATTGGGTCTTAATACAGTTTTTATTTAATTGCGGTCTGGTTTTACTTTCCTGTGTAGTGATGGGAAAAGAAAGAAAATTTTGTTCAAGCATCCTGGTTGATGAGGAACAGGTCAGAGAAAAAGCAGTGGGAAACAATGTACTTCCCTGTTGGCCTTTACAGTTTAACACAGTGTTATGAGGTGATTTTTCCACTGAGAGCTGCTGCTGAGAAATGTTCTTCTGTTCTTTTTGGGAGAGAGCTCTGCACTCAGCTCACCAGAATAAGCCAGGAAACTTGACTCCATGAGCAGTGTCCAAACAGGAAAGGAAAGAAAGAAGGAGGGAAGGAAGGAAGGAGAAAAGGAAGAAGGTGGGGGTGGTGGAAGAAAGACGGGAAATTAAAACATCTGCAGTGCCGCAGAGGACATTGTGAAGAATGATTTTGTTTGTCGAAGCACAGAAGAAAATTACAAGCTCCATTAGCTTTGACATTGGTTAACTTCTGTGCTTGTGGCATTTACGTGATCCACTGGCAGGTACACAATCTGCAAGTCGTGGTATGAGCAATGCTGTCACGGTGGGTAGTGTTCCCTGAGGATGGTATTTCCCCAAGGATAACAAGTCCAAAAGATAAGGAGATGGACAAGTTAAACAAGTTTTCTTGAAAGAACATTCCAGGGTCCTCACATCACTTTGATGTCGTATCAAAGAGATGTGAAATTACTGAATACTATATCAGAATGAAGTTTGCCAAAGCAGAGATTACAGAATCCACCTTGAGGTATATATGGTCAATGTTTTGATTTATATATATATGTATGTATATATATATATATATATGTATATGTTGGTTCTTATGTTACTGATGTTCTACTTATCAGACGTGGTTTGTAGGAATATTTACTAACAAATAGGACATGACATTAAGAATTTTTCCATAGGTCTTGCCTTAAATATGACCTTGCCCAAATTAACACACATAACCTTTATTCCTTAACTGGGAATTCTTTTCCATTATGTTTTCTAGTCATTCAATTATTAGGCTTTTCTATAATAGGTATCACTTGTAATTCTTGTGAAAGTATAATGAATTTGAACTCATTACACTTAATGAGTAACCCTTAAATATAACTAATTTGTGTTTATTTTGTCTGTTTGGAATTTTTTCTTGTGAAAACCTCGCTCTCTCTTGATAATGACTCCATACTTTAGAATTGGGGTTTCCCTATCTGTTCTTGTCCCCAAGATTTCACCAAATGAATAAATAACCTTCTTTTGAGCGTGACACAGAAGAACAAGGATAGGAAAAATGACTGAGAGTGATCTGGTGGGATGATTATTCCACAAGGCTGCATTTAAAACTTTCACTTTAAGCAATTAAATTGTTAAACAAGTAATATTGCCAAACATTTTTAAAAATATAAATGTTTTTGAAAAATTCATAAATATTGGGAGAATTGGTGAAATTTGGTTGGAAATAGTATTATCTTGGCAAATGCATTTTTTTTTTTTTTTTTTTTTTTGCTTTTTGAGACAGGGTCTCGCTTTGTAGTTCAGACTGGCCCTGAGCTCACTGTGGTGCCCAGGCAAGCCGCTGTGAACTCAGCAATCCTCCTGTCTCTGCCTCCTGAGTGCTGGGATTACAGGCGTGAGCCACCATGTCCGGCATTGTGGTATGCGGCGTTGATTGTTGGTGGGCGTGTCTCCACGCCCAGCATTATATGTGGTTACCAGGGATAGAACTCAGGTCCTTGTGCTTGCGAGGCAGGCGCCGGCACCACTGAGCTAACCCTCCGGCCCAGCAAATGCATTCTTAAGGATATTGCAGATCAGTCACTGGTTTCTCATTCGATAAAGTTCTTACACAAATTTTTTACTAAGATGAAATGTGCCATTTCAGTTCTAGTCATTTTTCTATTCATCACCACTTTTTTCTAATAAATTTTTAAAGCCAGAGGCTCATGACAATGATGATAGCAATAGTAAAGTCTGAATCATATGAAAACACAAACTTTATAAATATAGGGATGAAACTGAAAAATCTAAAATAAATTATGTAATTACCCCAACATTTAATAATAGCTTTTACCAAAAAAATGCATCAACATTTTAATATATAGGTAAAGATGTTAGAGATTTGTACTATTTTATCTTATTTTAGCATTACAGGTCATTTAAATTTATAACAGAAGAATGTATAGAAGGTGGGGCCTGGGCTGGGGTGAGGTCTGGGGCTGAGGTGAGGCCTGGGGGGGGGGAAGAATGTATAAACCTATTCATTCATAATGTTATCTCAGTTTCACCTTTTTAAAAATCAAATGTGTATTTGATTATAAATGCTGTTTTGTGATGCTTGTAATCTTTAATAAAATGTAATTTCAGAAAAAATATTTTAAAATTACAATGTAAAAGACCATTAGTTTAACAGCTAGCATACACTTTTTCATGAGCTCAGTTAATGACAAATTCTAAAGCCACACCAACTAATCTTGGTTTTTCAACAAGGATTTCTAATGTTAAGAACTGATGAAAAATATGAATGAGAAGTATGTTAATTAGGTTGTGATTTCATATGTGATATTCACAGATTTGAAGTTCATAATTGTTCTCTAAACATGCTGGTTTAGTGGTAATGACTATTACAGAATATTGTTTCACATTAGCTGTTCTGGAGAATATTAAGGTTAATTAATTAATGTAGATATCAATGAAATTTAACTACTTAATTGTACTTTAATAATTATATCATTTTGGAAGATTATTTAAAAGCTTGTGGACATTTATCATTATAATTTTAAAATGTCGCATTGAGAAAAAAACAATATGTAAGTTGGAAAATTTACAAGCCCAACACATTTTTAGCAGATCAGTTTCTTAGGGCTTCTTTGCCACAGCACAATATAGTAAACACTAAGTCTATCTAATATTTTTTGTACATTTTTCTGGAGCGGTCATGACTTAATTAACTCTAGGAAATATGATATGCAATCCCTTCTGCAAATCTCAAGACACTCTGATAATAGTTACATGCACTTTTGTACAAAAGACTGAAAGGAGATGTTTTAGTATTATATATCAGTTCTATAGAGTTATTGTTATTAAACTGCAGGGCAATAAATATTTTGCTTTTTTGCTATCTACATTACCAGTGTAATAGAATTCCAAGGAATAAATAGCTATATGAGATGGAAATTCATTTTTTCATTTGAATAAAATATGTAGCACATTAAGGACACCAGATGTCAAAGGTGAAACATAAATATTAAGTAAATCTAAAGTTCTCAAATGGATAAACAATTGTATGTTGGGAAATAAATGATGAAAAATACTATAGGAAAAATGATTAGATGAGAAAAAAATTAGCACATATCTGCTACCTTGAATCCAGCATATTCATGATTTATTTATAGTAGCATTTTAAGCTACATTTAGACTATAAAATTATACACATCTTTTATCCTGATATAAAATTTTCCTAAATATTGTGTTCATGTAAGAAATTTGGATTGAATAATTTGACCATTTCGATGGATTTCTGCATGAGTGGATTATCTCTTTAGTCAGAATATTTATTTCTCTTTAGAGCCAACCACATGTAGTCTTCTGCAGACTTACAAGAAGTTTTCCTCAATTTGTACATTTTCTGATGAGTACGAATAGAGTGTGAGGCAAAACAGTGGTAAGTTATAATTTAGTATTGCTGGGCACCTAAGCGGTATTGAGCAGAAGGGTTCTTCACCCACCAGAGTGCTATACCTGCCATTGTGGTCTGTTTTACCACCGCTAATTAGACTGAGTTATAATATAACTATGTAAAAAGTGTCATCTTAACAAGTGATATAAGTTTATAGTTTAGACCCACTAAAGTGTTTAAATCATGGGCTCCTTTCTGAGTCATCATTCAAGGGTATCATATAGGAGGAGCTTATTATTTATTTGTTTGTTTGCTTGCTTGGTTATTTATTTATTGTGTATCTGGGGGTCAAACTCAGGACCTTGCACTTTCTGGGCAGGCAGCAGCACCACTAAGCTACATCTCCAGCCCCAGAAGCTAATTACTTTCCTAGTTCAGAGTTTAAGGAGAATTTATAAGCCAATAAATCAGTTCTTGCTAGTGATATGTGTCCAACATTGGGATATGTAATTATGAAAGAAACAGAAAAAAAATTTATATTCTATGGTGGAAGATAATGAGATGACACATAGTTTGATAAGTGCAAACTTGTTATGAAGACGTTGTGTAATGAGTAAAGGAAGCCTTGGTTTTGAACAAAATATATGGGTGGAGGACAGAAGGGATAAGTAGAAACACAAATGGGGTGCACATCTGAAGAGGTAGTCATAGGCCAGCAAACCTAAGTACAGGGAGGATTTCAATAAATAGATAGGATTACTTTCAAAATGAGAGAATCAATACAAGTTCATTTGCTTTAATGGGTGTTTAAATCAACCTGAGAATATGTTTTAGAGGATCTTTGTGTTTTGTGAATTTTTTCAAAGGAAAATTTCTAAAGTCATTGCTATTAGACAGCATTCTGTATTCCAAGAACTTTCTAAAATGATTTTTAAAGTCCATTTAATATTGAAACAAGCGTGAAGTAAGTTGCATTTCAAATGATAAAAAGTGAATATCAGAGAGAGAGAGAGAGAGAGAGAGAGAGAAATTCTCTGAAGTACTAAAAAAATATGGGTATAAGATTTCGAACCTGGGATATTGGACTCAAAGCTCTGTTTTATTCTTGTGAAATAGTCCCTGGTCTTCAGGAATAGTTTTATTATATTTACATTTATTTAATCCACTAGATATATGAACACCCATTTTCCCACCACCCTCACCCTATTTTATTTTCAATTACCATTGTAATTGCCACCGTTTCATAAAACTTATGCAGGTTTTACACTCAACTATGATTAGAGATTTTCTTTGCCTTCTTTCCTGAGGACACCAGTAACCCAAGGCAAGAGATTAAATCATCTCCTTAATTATGTGCTTAATTCTTTAATTATGTACTTAATTCTTCTGAATGGAGCAACCTTGAGGCGAGCACATCTATGATATATTTGTTGTCATTTTGCTGCTCTGTACTTATTAGCTGAGGAGTGGAACGATGTGCCTGTTAATAATGCTGTATTATAATGGAAAATGTAGGGATTTTTCCCATAAAATTTTAGATTTTAACCATACTTTGTCATCACTGCTGAAGTCTGATCACAGGAGATTCATTGTTCAAAGTGGTAAAGCCATTAATTGTCTGATACAAGGTAAATGCTGTGCAACTCATATGTTTTCTCTCAACAGTAGAGCAGAAGGGGCTCAGGGCCAGGTGGCAGGGAGAGCAGAAAGCTAGCCAAATGTAAGGTGGATCGGCAGCACTAGAGAAAATCTTTATAGCACCTTGTATATGCAGCTGAGGGCAACAGTAGAAGATATTGATTCAACAGCCAGACTTTACCTGCAGCCTTCCCACAGTGCCTTGCTGTTTCCACCCTGGAAGTAGAAAGTCCAGAAAGACATGGGAAACGGGTCAACAATATGGCCAGAATCATAAGAAAGCCCTTTTGCTTCCTCTCCTGGTCAGCGTACTATAAGTAATGCCCATCCCTTTACCCAAGGCTGAGCCAGCTAGGGATCTTTCTTTTCACAAGCCTATGTAGCTGTCTTACTGTACAGCCAGGCTACCTGGACAATGCTATTAATTTTCTGCCTGCCTTTTTTTCTGAGGACTCGGGGCTCTAGATGACATTTTCTTTTCCTTCCTTCCTTCCTTCCTTCCTTCCTTCCTTCCTTCCTTCCTTCCTTCCTTCCTTCCTTCCTTCCTTCCTTCCTTCCTTCTTTCTTTCTTTCTTTCTTTCTTTCTTTCTTTCTTTCTTTCTTTCTTTCTTTCTTTCTTTCTTTCCTTCCTTCCTTCCTTCCTTCCTTCTTTCTTTCTTTCTTTTCCTTCCCTCCTTCCCTTCTTTTCCTGTAATGTCTAGGTAGGGTCAGATATGGCAGTAGGCCTTGTGCTTTTTCACGATAGTTGAAGATAGGGAGTTCAAGGGAAAAAAATAGCCAAATGTTGAGCTTATCCCTCTTTGCTTTCAGGCTGCTACTCACAATAATGGGGCATCCAGAGAGATTTCTGTACACCTGGAAATTTGAATGATGAAATAGCTCAGAAAATTTTCCAGATAT
>PVIC010020763.1:9711-29327 GCA_004025085.1 Thryonomys swinderianus
TGGGTGTGGAGACTCACGCCCACCAGCCATCAATACCGCATACCACAGTGCCGGGCGTGGTGGCTCACGCCTGTAATCCCAGCACTCGGGAGGCAGAGACAGGAGGATTGCTGAGTTCGAGGCTTGCCTGGACTACATAGTGAGCTCAGGGCCAGCCTGAACTACTGAGACCCTGTCTCAAAAAAAAAAAAAAAAAAAAAAAAAGAGTCTATCCAACCAAATATTAGTTGCGTTCTGCACTGCTTGTCTGTACAAGGAGAGCAGTATTTTCCTAAGAGGTCTTCTTCAACCGCAGGCACTGGGAGTGTGCTGGAAAGAAGTGTTGCTTCTCAGCAGTCAGGGAAGAGAGTGCAAAAGGAGTTCAGTCGCACTCAGTTCTTGAGACTCACTTCACAGCAACATGGTCTGAGTTTGAACTCCTTCTTGGGGGAGGTAACCTCCTCTTATCCCAGACAGTATGATTGGCTTCAATGGAGTTTACAGGCAAACAAAGAAATGCTGCTGGAAAACTGAACTCCTAGGCTGGATACTTTCTCAAACAGGCACTGTGTGTCTCTTGCTTAAGAGTCTATCCAACCGAACATTAGATGCTGTTCTCCACTGATTGACTGTAGAAAGAGAGCAATATTTTCCTAAGAGGGCTACTTCAATCACAGACACAGGGAGCATGCAAGAACAAACTGATGCTTCTTTGGCAAAAACAGTCACAGAGAGGGAATGGAGTACAGAGATACAGTTCTCCACTGCTTGTTTGTACAAAGAGTGTGATATTTTCCTAAGAGTCCTTGTTCGCCCTTAAGCAAAGAGAACGTGAAGGAATAAAGTGTTGTTTCTCTGGCAAGAAAAGGTACACAGAGTGCACAGTGTATACTTTAACTCAGTTTCTGAAAGTGAGTTCACAGGAACACGGTCTGTCTTCCAACTCTTGTTAGATGAAGAAACCTCCTGTTCTCACACACACTCAAATAGGCTTGAAAGGAGCTTGTGGGAAATGGAGAAATCAATCCAGAAAACTTCAGGCCTAGGTCAGAGATGATCTGAAGCAAGCACTGGGCATCTCTCACTTAAGAGTGTATCCATTTGAAGAATAGATATGGTTCTCCATTACTTGTCTTTACAAAGGGAGTGATATTTTCCTAAGAGGCCTTTTTGTCCCTTAGGCACAGGGAACGTGCAGGGAAAATGTGTTTCTCTGGCAAGAAAAGGCACATGGAGTGCAGGGTGTACAGTTTAACTCAATTTATGAAGCTGAGTTGACAGCAACATGGTCTGAGTTCCAGCTCCTTGTTTGGTGGAGAAACCTCCTGTTATCCCACACATTCCTGTTGGCTTGAATGGAGCTTGAGTGAAATGGAGAAATCAATCAGGAAAACTGCACTCCTAGGCCAGAGACTTTCTGAAGCAAGCACTGTGCATCTTTTACTTGAGTGTATCCCTTAGAACAATAGATATGGTTCTCCACTGCTTGTCTGTACAAAGAGAGTGATATTTTCCTAAGAGGCCTTCTCCTGCATTAGGCAAAGGGAACCTGCATAACAAAGTGTTGTACCTCTGGCAAGAAAAGGCACAAGAGTGCAGAGTGTGCATGTTAACTCAGGTTCAGAGAGTGAGTTCTCAGCAACACAGTGTGAGTGCCAGCTCTTTGTTAGGTGGAGAAACCTCCAGTTATCCCACACACTCAAATTTGATTAATGGAGCTGTGGCAAACAGAGAAATCAATCCTGCAAATTGCACTTCTATGGCAGAGACTTTATGAAGCAAGCACTGTGCATCTCTCACTTAAGAGTGTATCCATTTGAATAATTGATACAGTTCTTCACTGCTTATCTTTACAAAGAGAGTGGTATTTTCCTAAGAGACCTTGTTCTCCCTTAGGCAGAGAGAATGCACAGGAACAAAGTTTTATGCCTCAGGCAGGAATAGGCACACAGAATGCAGGGTGTACAGTTCATCTCAGTTTCTGAAACTGAATTAACAGCAGCACCTTTGAGTTCCAGCTCTTATCTTGTTTGAGAAACCTCTTATCATCCCACACACTCCCATTGGCTTTAAAGGAGTTTGTGGAAATCAGAGAAAGCATTCCAGCAAACTGCACTTCAAGTCTGGAGACATTCTGAAGCAAGCAGTGTGTATCTCTCATTTAAGTATGTATCCATTTAAACAGTAGATACGGTTCTCCACAGCTTGTCTTTGCAAAGAGAATGATATTTTTCTAATGGACCTTGATCTGCTTTAGGCAGAGTGAACATGCAGGAACAATGTGTTGTTTCTCAAGCAAGAAAACACACACAGAGTACAGGCTGTACAGTTTACCTCAGTTTTTGAAACTGAGTTGACAGCAACAAACTCTGAGTTCCAGCTCCTTTTAAGGTGAGAAACGTCGTGTTATCCCACACACTCAAATTGGCTTGAATTGAGCTTGTGGCAAATGGAGAAATCAAAAGGCCAAACTGCACTCCCAAAACAGAGAATTTATGAAGCAAACACTGTGCATATCTCACTTAAGAGTGTACCCATTAGAACAAGAGGTATGGTTCTCTGCAGCTTTTCTGTACAAAGAGAGTGATATTTTCCTAAGAGTCCTTGTTCTCCCTTAGGAAATGGAAATGGGGAGGAATAAAGTGTTTTTTCTCTGGCATGAAAAGGCACACAGAGTGCACGGTGTACAATTTAACTCAGTTTCTGAAAGTGAGTTCACAGTAATATGGTCTGTCTTCCAAGTCCTTGCTATTTGGAGAAAACTGTTATCCTGCACACTCATATTGGCTTGAAAGGAGCTTGTGGGAAATGGAGAAATCAATCTGGCAAACTTCAGTCCTAGGCCGGAGAGGTTCTGAAACAAGCACTGGGCATCTCTCACTTAAGAGTCTATCCAATTGAACAATAGATACGGTTCTCCACTGCTTGTCTTTACAAAGACAGTGGTATTATCCTAAGGGATCTAGTTCTCCCTTAGGTAGAGAGAACTTGCAGGGACAAAGTGTTATTTCTCTGGCAAGAATAGGCACACAGAATGCAGGCTGTACAGTTAAACTCAATTTATGAAACTAAGTAGACAGCAACACGGTCTGAGTTCCAGCTCCTAGCTTGTTTGAGAAACCTCCTGTTATTCCACACATTCCCAATGGCTTGAAAGGAGCATGTGGGAAATGGAGATATCAATCAGGCAAACTGCACTCCTAGGCTGGAGATTTTCTGAAGCATGCAGTGTGCATCTCTAACTTAAGAGTGTATCTATTTGAACAATAGATACGGTTCTCCAGTGCTAAATTTTACAAAGTGAGTGATATTTTCCTAAGAGGCCCTTTTCTCCCTTAGGCACAGGGAAAGTGCAGGGAAAATGTGTTGTTTCTCTGGCAGTATGTACAGTTCAACTGTACAGTTGTGCAGTATGTACAGTTCAACTGTACAGGAGTGCAGTATGTACAGTTCAACTCAGTATGTGCAACTGAGTTGACTGCAATATGGTCTGAGTTCAAGCTCATTTTTGGTGGAGAAACCACCTGTTATTTCACACACTCCCATTGGCTTGAAGGGAGCTTGTGGGAAATGGAGAAATAAATCAGGCAAACTGCACTCCTAGGCCTGAGTCTCTTTGAGGCAAACACTGTGCATCTCCAACTTAAGAGTGTATCCATTTGAATAGTAGATACGGTTCTCCACTGCTTCTCTTTAAAAAGAGAGTGATATTTTCCTAAGAGGCCTTGATCTCCCTTATGCACAGGGAACATGCAGTAACAAAGTGTTGTTTCACTGGCAAGAAAAGATACAGATAATGTGGGGAGTACAGCTCAAGGCAGTTTCTGAAACTGAGTTAACAGCAACAGGGCTGAGTTCCAGCTCCTTGTTTGAGGAGAAACCTCCTGTTATCACACACACACACACACACACACACACACACACACACACACACACACACACATTGGCTTGAATTGATCTTGTGGCAAATGGAGAAATCAAGCCAGCAATCTGTACCCCTAGGCCAGAGACTTTCTGAAGCAAGCAATGTGCATCTCTCACTTGAGTGTATCCATTTGTACAATAGTTACCATTCTGCACTGCTTGTCTTTACAAAGAGAGTGGTATTTTTCTGAGAGTCCTGTTCTTGTTAGGCACAGGCAATATGCAGGAGCAAAGTGTTGTTTCCTGGCAAGAAAAGGCAAACAGAATGCAGGGTGTATATTTCAACTCAGTTTTTGAAATTGAGTTCAGGACAACAGGGTCTGAGTTACAACTCCTAGTTTGTTGGAGAAACCTCTTGTTATCCTGCACACTCCCATTGGTTTGAATGGAGCTTGTGGCAGTTGGAGGTGTCAATCCGAGAAACTGCACTACTAATGGGCTTCCATTTGTAGATGATTTTCTTCCTTTCTCTCACTGCTTTCAGTATTTCATTATTTTGTTGTGCATCTGGAACCTTGATAATTATATGTCTAGGTGTAGAAGTTTTTAATGTCACATAGGCCGGAGACATTCTGAAGCCAACACTGTACTTTTCTCTCTTAAGAATGTATCCATTGGAACAATAGATATGGTTTTCCACTGCCTGTTTGTACAAAGAGAGTGATATTTTCCTAAGAGGCCTTGTTCTCCTTTAGGCATGGGGAACGTGCAGGAAAAAAAACTGTTCTTTCTCAGGCAAGGAAAAGGACACAGAGTAAAGTGTGTATAGGTCCATTCAGTTTCTGAAACTGAGTTCGCAGCAAAATCATCTGAGTTCCAGCTCCTTGTTTGGTGGAGAAAACTCTTTTTATCCCACTCACTCCCACTGGCTTCAGTGGAGCCTGTGGGCAAATGGCCTGCAAAGTGCACTCCTAGGCCAGAGATACTGTGAAACTAACATGGTGCTTCTCTCACTTAAGACTGTATCCATTTGAAAGATAGATATGGTTCTCCACTGCTTGTCTGTACAAACAGAGTGATATTTTCCTAAGAGGCTTTGTTCTCCCTTAGACACAGGGAATGTGAAGGAACAAACTGTTGTTTCTCTGGCCATGAAAGGAACACAGAATGCAGGGGATACAGATCAATTCAGTTTCTGAAACTGACTACAGAGCAAAATGGTCTGAGTTCCAGCTCTTTCTTTGGTGGTGAAATGTGTTATCCCACACATTCCCATTGGGTTCAATGGAGCCTGCAGCAAGCGGAGAATCAAGCCGGCAAACTGCACTCCTAGGCTGGAGTCTTTGTGAAGAAAATACTGTTCCTTAACTTAAGTGTGTATACAATCAAATGATAGATATGATTCTCCACTGCTTGTCTATACAAACACAGTGATATTTTCCTAAGAGGACTTGCTCTCCCCTAGTCACAGGGAACATGCAGGAAAAAGCTGTTCTTTTTCTGGCAAGTAAAAGGACACAGAGTGCAGCTGTACACTTCAATTCAGTTTTTGAAACTGAGTTAAGAGCAAAATGGTCTGAATTCCAGCTCCTTCTTTGGTGGAGAAACCTCCTGTTATCCCACACACTCCCATTTGCTTCAGTGGAGGCTGTGGACAAATGGACAAATTAAGCCTCAAAATGCACTCAGGCCAGAGACATTCTGAAGCAAGCACTGTGCTTCTCTCACTGCAGACTGTATCCATTTGAATAATATATATGGTTCTCCACTGCTTGTCTGTAAAAGAGAGTGATATTTTCCTGAGACATTCTTCTCCCATAGGCAGAGGGAACGTTCAGAAACAAAGGTTGTTTCACTGGCAAAAAGTATCACACAGAGTGTAAGGTGTATAGGTCAATTTAGTTTCTGAAACAGTTCACAGCAAAACGGTCTGAGTTCCAGCACCTTGTGCGGTGGAGAAACCTCCTGTTATGCCAAACATTCCTGTTGACTTGAATGGAGCCTGCAGCAAATAGAGAAATTAAACTGGCAAACTGCAGTCCTAGGCTAGAGACTTTCTTAAGAAAGCACTGTGCTTCTCTCAGGTACAAGTGTATCCATTTGAACAATAGATATGGTTCTCCACTGCTTGTCTGAATAAACAGAGTGATATTTTCCTAAGAGGCCTTGATCTCCCATAGTCACAGGGAACATGCAGGAACAAAGTGAGGTATATCTGGGGGGGGGGAAAGGCACACAGAGTGCATTGTGTACAAGTCAATTCAGTTTCTGAATCTGAGTTCATAGCAATATGGTCTGAGTTCCAGCTCATTGTTTGGTGGAGAAACCTCCTGTTATCCCACGCACCCCCATTGGCTTCAATGGAGCCTGTGGGTAAATGGAGAAATCAAGCCCCAAACTCCACTCCGAGGCAGGAGACTTTCTGAAGCAAGCACTGTACTTTTTTCACTTCAGTGTGTATCCATTTGTACAATAGATATGGCTCTCCACTGCTTGTTTGTACAGAGAGAGTGATATTTTCTAAAGAGGCATTCTTCTCCTTTAGGCAGAGGGATCTTGCAAGAATGAACTGTTGTTTCTCTGGCATAAAAAGGAACACACAGCGCAGGGTGTACAGGCAAATACAATTTCTGAAACAGTTCATAGCAAAACTGAGTTCCAGCTCCTTGTTTGATGGAGGAACCTCCTGTTATCCCACAAAATCCCTTTGGCTTCAGTGAAGCCTGCAGGCAAAAGGAGAAATAAAGCCTCAAACTGCACTCCTAGACCAGAGACTTTCTGAAGCAAGCACTGTGCTTCTCTCACTTCAGAGTGTATCCTTTTGAACAATAGATACAGCTCTCCACTGATTGTCTGTCTCCACTGATAAAGAGAGTGATATTTTCCTAAAACGCATTCTTCTCCCTTAGGCACAGGGAACATGCAGGAACAAACTGTTGTTTTCTGGCAAAATAAGGCACACAGAGTGCAGGGTGTATACATCAGTTCAGATTCTGAAACTGAGTTCACAGTAAAACCGTTTGAATTCCAGCTCTTTGTTTTTAGAGAAAGCTCCAGTTATCCCACACACTCCCATTGGCTTCAGTGGTGCATGCGGGCAAATGGAGAAAACAAGCCGCCAAACTGCACTCCTAGGCTGGAGTCTTTGTGGAACAAACACTGTGATTTTCACTTAAGAATGTATACAGCTGAATGATAGATATGGTTCTTCACTGCTTGCCTGTACAAACAGAGTGATATTTTTCTAAGAGGCCTTGTTCTCACTTAGGCACAGGGAACAGGCAGGAGCAAACTGTTCTTTCTCTGGCAAGGAAAGGGACACAAAATGCCAGCTGTTCACTTCAATTCTGTTTATGAAGCTGAGTTCACAGCAAAAATGTCTTAGCTCCAGCTCTTTGTTTGGTGGAGAAAACCCTGTTATTCCACACACTCTCACTGTCTTCACTGGAGCCTGTAGGCCAATGGAGAAATAAAGCCCCAAAGTGAACTCCTAGGCTGGAGACTCTCTGAAGCAAGCACTGTGTGTCTCTCACTTCAGAGTGTATCTGTTTGAACAATAGATACTGTTCTCTACTGTTTGTACAAAGAGTGATGTTTTCTTAAGAGGCATTCTTCTCCATTAGACACAGGGAATGTGCAGGAACAAAGTGTTGTTTCTTTGGTAAAAAAAAGGCACACAGAGCTCAGGCTGTACAGGTCAGTTCAGTTTCTGAAACTGACTTAACAGCAAAACCGTCTGAGTTTCAGCTCCTTGTTTAATGGAGAAAGCTCCTGTTAATCCACAACTCCCATTGCCTTCAATGGAGCATGCGGGCAAATGGAGAAAACAAGTCTGCAAAGAACTCTCAAAGGCCAGAGACTTTCAGAAGGAAACTCTGTGCTTCTCTCACTTAAGAATGT
The DNA here is from genome assembly GCA_004025085.1 of Thryonomys swinderianus. NCBI lineage: Eukaryota > Metazoa > Chordata > Mammalia > Rodentia > Thryonomyidae > Thryonomys > Thryonomys swinderianus. The sequence continues at coordinate 17,455 of PVIC010020763.1, forward strand.
ATCCATTTGAATGATAGATATGGTTCTGCACTGCTTGTCTGCATAAACAGAGTGATATCTTCCTAAGAGGCCTTATTCTACCTTAGGAACAGGGAACATTCAGGAACAAGCTGTACTTTGTCAGGCAAGGGAAGGGACACAGAGTGCCAGCTGTACTCATCAATTGAGGTTCTGAAACGGAGTTCACAGCAAAAAGGCCTGAGTTCCAACTCCTTATTTTATGGAGAAACCTCCTGTTATCCCCCACACTCCCATTGGCTTGAATGGAGTGAGCAAAATAATGCAGAAATCACACTGTCAAACTGCACTCATAGGCCGGAGACTTTCTAAAGCAAACAGTGCTTCTCTTACTTCAGATTGTATCCATTTGAACAACAGTTACGGTTCTTCACTGCTTGTCTGTACAAAGAGAGTGATATTTTCCTAAGAGGCATTCTTCTCCCTTAGGCACAGGGAATATGCAGGAACAACCTGTTGTTTCTTTGGCAAAAAAATGCACCCAGAATGCAGGGTGTACAGGTCAATTCAGTTTCTGAAACTGAGTTCACAGCAAAAGGGTGTGAGTGCCAGCACTTTGTTTGTTGGAGAAAGCTCCTGTTATTCCACACACTCCCATTGATTTCAGTGGAGCCTGTGGGAAAACAGAGAAAACAAGCCAGCAAATGGAGAAAACAAGCTGGCAAACTGCACTCCTAGGCAGGAGACTTTGGGAAGCAAACAGTGTGCTTCTCTCACTTAAGATTTTATAGAACTGAATAAAACATGTAGTTCTTGACTCATTTTCTGTACAAAAAGAGTGATATTTTCCTAAGAGGCTGTGTTCTCCAGTAGCACAGGGAACATGTCATAACAAGCTGTTCTTTGTCTGGCAAGAAAAGGGATACAGAGTGCAGGCTGTACTTTTGAATTCAGTTTCTGAAAATGAGTTCACAGCAAAATGGTCTCAGTTCCAGCTCCTCGTTTTGTTGAGAAATGTTCTGTTATCCCACACACTCCCATTGTGCTTCAATGGAGCCTGCAGCTAATGCAGAAATGAAGCTGACACTCGGCACTCCTAGGCTGGAGACCTTCTAAAGAGAGCAATCCACTTCTGTCACTTCAGAGTGTACCGATTTGAGCAATAGGTACAGTTCTCCACTGCTTGTCTGTACAAATAGAATAATATTTTCATAAGGCACCTTGATCTCACTTAGGCAGAGGGAACGTGCAGGAAGAAAGTGTTGTTTCTATGGCAATAAAAGGCACACAGAGTGCAGGGTGTACAGGTCAACAGGCTCTGAAAATGAATTCACAGCAAATCCATCCCAGTTCCAGCTCCTTGTTTGGTGGAGAAACTTCCTGTTATCCCACACAGTCTCACTGGCTTCAAACATTTCCCCTCCAGGGAAAAGGAGAAATCAAACCTCAAATTGTACTCCCAGGCAAGATACTTTCTGAAGCAAGCACTGTGCTTCTCTCACTTCAGAGTATATCCATTTGGGCAATAGATATGGTTCTCCACTGCTTGTTTGTACAGAGTGATATTTTCCTAAGAGGCATTCTTCTGCCTTAGGAACAGGGAATATGTAGGAACAAACTGTTGTTTCTCTGGCATAAAAAGGCACACAGAGTACAGTGTGTACAGGTCAATTCAATTTCTGAAACTCAGTTCACAGGAAAATGGTCTGTGTTCCATATCTTTGTTTGAGAATGCTCCTGTTATCCCACACACTCCCATTGGCTTGCATGGAGCCTGTAGCTAATGCAGAAATCAAGTCGGTAAACTGCACTCCTAGGCCCCAGACTTTCTGAAGCAAACACTCTGCTTCTCTCACTTCAGTGTGTAACCATCTAAATAATAGATGCGGGTCTCCTATGCTTGTACCTATACAAGGAGAGTGATATTTTACTAAGGGGCCTTTTTTCTCCCTTAGGCAAAGGAGTGCCTCCTAGGCTAGAGATTTTCTGAAGCAAGCATTGTGCTACGCTCTCTTCAGAGTGTGTCCATTTGAACAATAGTTACAGTTCTCCACTGCTTGTCTGTAAAAATAGAGTGATATTTTCCTAAGAGTCCGTGATCTCCCTTAGGCACAAGGGACATGCAGGAAAAAAGTGCTGTTTCTCTGGCAAAAAAAGGGACACAGAGTGCAGGCTGTACACTTCAATTCAGTTTCTGAAACTGAGTTCACAGCAAAACGGTCTGAGCTCCATCTTGCTTTGTGGAGAAAGTGCCTGCTATCCCACACACTCCCATTTGCTTGAATGGAGCCTGAGGCTAATGCAGATATCATGGGAGCAAACTGCCCTCCTAGGCCAGAGACTTTCTAAAGCAAGCACTGTGTTTTTCTCACTTGAGAGTGTGTTAAATTGAATAATAGATATGATTCTCCACTGCTTGTCTGTACAACGAGAGTGATATTTTCCTAAGAGGCATTCTTCTACCTTAGGTACAGGGAATGTGCAGGAACAAACTATTGTTTCTTTGGCAAAAAAAGGAACACAGCATGCAGGGTGTACAGGTCAAATCAGTTCCTGAAACTGAATTCAAAGCAAAATTGTCTGAGTTCCAGCTCCTTGTTTGGTGGAGAAAGCTCCTGTTATCCCACACACTTCCATTGGCTTGAATGGAGCCTTCAACTAATGTAGAAATGATATGTGCAAGCTGCACTCCTAGACCAGGGACTTTCTAAAGCAAGCACTGAGCTTCTCTCACTTCAGAGTGTATCCATTTGAACAATAGATATGGTTTTCCACTGCTTGTCTGTACAATGAGAGTGATATTCTCCTAAGAGGCATTCTTCACCCTTAGGCATGGGGAATCTGCAGGAACAAAATGTTTCTCTGGCAAGAAAGACACACAGCGTATGGGGTGTACAGGTCAATTCAGTATGTGAAACTGAGTTCACAGCAAAAACGTCTGAGTTCCAGCTCTTTTTTTTTTTTTTTTGGAAAATCTTCCTGTTATCCCCCACACTCCCATTGCCTTCAATGGAGCATGCAGCAAATGGAGAAATCAAGAGGACAAACTGCACTCCTAGGCCGGGGACTTTCTGAAGCAAGCACAGTGCTTCTCTCAGTACAGAGTGTATCCATTTGAACAATAGATACAGTACTCCACTACTTGGCTGTACAAAGATAGTGATAATTTTCCAAAAGGCATTGTTATACCTTAGAAACAGGGAACCTGCTTGAATAAACTGTTGTTTCTATGGCATAAAGTGGGACACAGAGTATAGGGTGTACACTGCATGCAGTTTCTGAAACTGAGCTCACAGCAAAATGTGCTGAGTTCCATGCCCTTTTTGGTGGAGAAAATTCCTTCTCTCCCACACATTCCCATTGGTTTCAATTCAGGTTGCAGGAAAAAACTGTTGTTTATCTGGCAAAAAGCGGGGTACAGAATGCAGGCTATACATATGAATTCAGTTTCTGAAGCCGAGTTCACAGCAAAGCGTCTGGAGTTCCAGCACCTTCATTGGTGGAAAAAACTCCTGTTATGCTACACATTCCCTTTGGCTTCAAGGGAGCTTGAAGGAACAAACTGTTGTTTCTCTGATTAAAAACAGGTTACACATGCAGGGTGTACATTTTTGTGCATTTTCTGAAACTGAGTTCACAGGTAAACATTCTGAGTTCCACATATTTGTTTGATGGAGAAACCTCGTGTTATTCCACACTGTCACACTGGGTTCAATGGAGCCACCAGGCAAAAGGAGAAATCCATCCTGCACACTACCATCCCAGGCAGGTGACTCTCCAACGCAAGCACTGTGTTCCTCTCACTTTGGATTATATCCATTTGAATAATAGATGTGGTCCTCCTCTGCTTGCCTGTACAAGTGAATGATATTTTCCTTAGAGGTCTTGTTATACCTTAGGTACAGGGTACTTGCATGAGTAAATTGTTGTTTCAGTGATGTAAAAGGGACACAGAATGTAAGGTGTACACTACAATGCACTTTTTTTTTTTTTTTTTTTTTTTTGGAGACAGGGTCTCGCTTTGTAGTTCAGGCTGGCCCTGAGCTCACTACGGTGCCCAGGCAAGCCGCCGCGAACTCAGCAATCCTCCCGTCTCTGCCTCCCGAGTGCTGGGATTACAGGCATGAGCCACCACACCCAGCATTATATGTGGTTACCGGGGATCAAACTCAGGTCCTTGCGCTTGCAAGGCAGGCGCCAGAACCACTGAGCTAACCCTCCAGCCCCCTACAATGCACTTTCTGAAACTGAGTTCACAACAAAATGTTCTGAGTTCTACCTCATTGTTTGGTGGAGAAACTTTCTGTTATGCAACACATTCCCATTTCTTTCAATGGAGCTTGCAGGAACAAACTTGTTTCTCAGGCAAAAAAAGTGGTACAGAATTCAGGGTTTATATGTCAATTCAGCTTCAGAAAATGAGTTCACAGCAAAAACGTTCTGAGTTCCACCTTCTTGTCTGGTGGAGAAACCTTCCGTTGTGGTATACATTCCCATTGGTATCAAGGGAGCTTGGAGGAACAAACTTGTTTCTGTGGTAAAGAATGGGGTACCGAGGGCCGGAGGGTTAGCTCAGTGGTTCCTGCGCCTGCCTCGCAAGCGCAAGGTCCTGAGTTCGATCCCCGGTAACCACATATAGTGCTGGGCATGGAGACACGCCCACCAACAATCAACACCGCATACCACAATGCCGGGCATGGTGGCTCACGACTATAATCCCAGCACTTGGGAGGCAGAGACAGGAGGATTGCTGAGTTCGCGGCGGCTTGCCTGGGCACCATAATGAGCTCAGGGCCAGCCTGAACTACAAAGCGAGACCCTGTCTCAAAAAGAAAAAAAAAAAAAAAAAAAAGAATGGGATACCGAGTGAAGAGTGCACTTGTCAATTCAGTATCTGAAACTGAGTTCACAGCATATGTTCTGAGTTCCAGCTCCTTGTTTGTTGGGGAAACCTCCTGTTATTCCACATTCTCACACTGGCTTCATTGGAGCCAGCAGGCAAACGGAGAAAATAAGCCTGCAAACTGCATTCCTAGGCAGGAGACTTTCTGAAGCAAGCACTATGCTTCTCTCACTTTAGAGTGTATCCATTTGAGCAACAGATGCTGTTCTCCTATGCTTTTCTGTACAAAGAGAATAATATATTCCTAAAAGGCCCTGTTATACCTTAGGCACAAGGCACCTGCATGAATAAACTGTTGTTTATGTGGTGTAAAAAGCACACAGATTGGAGGGTGTACACTGAAATGCATTTTCTGAAACTGAATTTATAGCATAATGTTTTGAGTTCCAGCTCCTCATTGGTGGAGAAAACACCTGTTATGCCATCCTTGCATTGGTTTCAATGGATCTTCCAAGAAGAAACTGTTGTTTTTGTGGCAAAAAAGGCCACAAAAAAAGTGCACTGGGTACATATCAATTCAGTTTCAGTAACTGAGTTCACAGCAAAACGTTCTGAGTTCCAGTTCCTTTTTTGGTGGAGACACCTATTGTTATTTGACACATTCCCTTTGGTTTCAGTGGAGTTTGCAGGAACACATTTGTTTCTCTGGTAAAAATCGTGGTACAGAGTACAGGGTGTAAATGTGAATTCATTTTCTGAAACTGAATTCAGAGCAATGTATTCTGAGATCCAGCTTCTTGTTTGGTGGAACAACTTCCTGTTATGCTACACTTTTGCATTTGTTCTAAAGGAAACTGCAGGAACAAACTCGTCTTTCTCTGGCAAAAAACAGTGTACAGAGTGCAAGATGTACATGTCAATTCAATTTCTGTAACCGAGTACACAGCAAAACGTTCTGAGTTACAGCTCCTTGTCTGGTGGAGAACCCTCCTGTTATCCCACACTGTCCCTTTGGCTTCAGAGGAGCCAGTGGTTAAATGGAGAAATAAAATGGCATAGTGCATTTCTAGCCCAGGGACTTACAGAAGCAAGTACTGTGCTTCTCTCCCTTTAGAGTATATAGATGTGGTTCTCCTATGCTTGTCTGTAGAAAGAGAGTAATATTTCCCTACAAGGCCTTGTTATACCTTAGGCACAGGGTACCTGCATGAATAAGCTGTTGTTTCAGTGGTGTAAAAGGGACGCAGAGTGTAGGATGTACACTGCAATGCAGTTTCTGAAACTGAGTTTACAGCATAACCTTCTGAGTTCCAGCTTCTTTTTGGTGGAGAAAATGCCTGTTATGCCACACATTCCATTGGTTTCAATGGAGCTTGGAGGAACAACCTGTTGTATTTGTGGTTAAAAAAGGGGTACAGAGTGCATAGTGTACATGTCAATTCAGTCTCATAAACTGAGTTCAGAGCAAAATGTTCTGAGTTCCAGATGCTTTTTTGGTGGAGAAACCTCCTGTTATGCTACACATTCCCAATGGTTTCAAGGGAGGTGGTAGGAATGAACTTGTTTCTCTGTTGAAAAATGTGGTAAGAGCACAGGGTGTACATATGGATTCAGTTTCAGATACAGAGTTCACAACAACATAATCCGAGTTCCAGCTTCTTGTTTGGTGGGAACATTTCATGCTATGCTACACTTTTGCATTGTTTCTAAAAAAGCATGCAGGAACACACTGTTGTTTCTCTGGCAAAAAAACAGGGCACAGAGTGCAGGATGTAGATGTCAATTCACTTTCTGAAAGTGCGTTCAGAGCAAATTGTTCTGAGTTTCAGCCCCTTGTTTGTTGGGGAAACCTCCGGGTATTCCACAATCTCACATTGGATTCAATGGAGCCAAGGGGAAATGGAGAAAATAAGCCAGGAAATGCACTCTTAGTCTGGAGGTTTTCTTAAGCAAGCACTGTGCTTCTTTCTCTTTAGAGTGTTTCCATTTGACCAATAGACGTGGTTCTCCATGCTTATCTGTACAAAGAGAGTGGTATTTTTCTTATGGCCTTCTTACACCATAGGCACAGGGAACCTGCAAGAATAAACTGTTGTTCCTCTGGCATAAAGAGGGACACAGAGTGTAGTGTGTACACTGTATGCAGTTTCTGAAACAGAGTTCACAGCAAAATGTTCTGAGTTGCAGGCTCTTTTTTGTTGAAGAAAAGTCCTTTTAGTCCACACATTTCCATTGGCTTCAATGGAGCTTGCAGGAAGAAAATGTTGTTTATATGGCAAAAAACAGGATACAGAGTGCAGTCTGTACATATCAATGCAGTTTCTGAAACTGAGTTCACAGCAAAGCATTCTGAGTTCCAGCTCCTTGTTTGGTGGTGAAACATCCTGTTATGCCACACATTCCCTTTGGTTTCAAGGGAGCTTTCAGGAAGAAACTGTTGTTTCTCTGGTAATAAATGGGGATACTCAGTGCAGGGGGTACATATCTATTCAGTTTCTGAAACTGAGTTCACAGCGAAACATTCTGAGTTCCACCTCCTTGTTTGATGGAAAAACCTGCTGTTATTACACACTGTCACATTGGCTTCAATGTTGCTAGAAGGCAAAATGAGAAATCAATCTGGCAAACTGCTGTCCTAAGCTAGAGACACGCCCACCAACAATCAATGCTGCATACCACAATGCCGGACGTGGTGGCTCACGCCTGTAATCCCAGCACTCAGGAGGCAGAGACAGGATTGCTGAGTTCGCGGCAGCTTGCCTGGGCACCATAGTGAGCTCAGGGCCAGCCTGAACTACAAAGTGAGACCCTGTCTCAAAAAGCAAAAAGCAAAAACAAAACAAAACAAAACAAAACAAAACAAAAACCAAAAAACCGGAATTCAGAATTCAGGGTTTACACGTCAATTCAGTTTCTGAACTTGAGTTCTCAGCAAAATGTTCTGAGTTCCAGCTCCTTTTTTGGTGGAGACACCTGTGATGCTAAACATTCCCTTTAGTTTCAATGGAGCTTTCAGGAAGAAACTGTTGTTTCTCTGGTAAAAAACTTGGTACAGAGTACAGGATGTAAATGTGAATTCAGTTTCTGAAACTGAGTTCACAGTATTGCATTCCGAGATCCAGCTCATTGTTTGGTGGAAAAACTTCCTGTTATGCTACACATTAGCATTGGTTCCAAAGGAGCTAGCAGGAACAAATTCTTTCTTTGTTAAAAACCAGGGTACAGGGACCAGAAGGTTAGCTCAGTGGTTCTGGCGCCTGCCTTGCAAGCGCAAGGACCTGAGTTTGATCCCTGATAACCACATATAATGCTGGGCATGAAGACATGCCCACCAACAATCAACACCACATACCATAATGCCGGACGTGGTGGCTCACTCCTGTAACCTCAGCACTCTGGAGTCAGAGACAGGAGGATTTCTGAGTTTGTGGCGGCTTGCCTGGGCACCATAGTGAGCTCAGGGCCAGCCTGAACTACAATGTGAGACCCTGTCTCAAAAAGAAAAAAAAAACCAGGGTAGAGAGTGCATGATGTACATGTCAATTCAGTTTCTGAAACTGAGTTCACAGCAAAACATTCTGAGTTCCAGCTCCATGTTTGGTGGAGAAACCTCCTGTTATCCCATACTGTCCCATTGGCTTGAGAGGATCTATTGGGCAAATGGAGATATGAAACTGGCATAGTGCACTCCTAGGCTGGAGACTTTCTGAAGAAAGCATTGTGCTTCTCTCTTTAGAGTGTATTCCTTTGAACAACAGACGTGGTTCTCCTATGCTTGTCTGTACAAAGACAGTAATTTTTCCCTAAGGTCTTTGTTATACCTTAGGCACAAGGTACCTGCACGAATAAGCTGTTGTTTCAGTGGTGTAAAAGGCACACAGAGCATAGCATGTACACTGCAATGCAGTTTATCAAACTGAGTTTACAGCGTAATGTTCTAACTTCCAGCTCCTTTTTGGTGGAGAAAATGCTGGTTTTGCCACACATTCCATTGGTTTCAATGGAGCTTGCAGAAACAACCTGTTGTTTTTGTGGCAAAAAAGGGGTACAGACTTCAATGTGTACATGTCAATTCAGTCTCATAAACTGAGTTTAGAGCAAAACGGTTTGAGTTCCAGCTCCTTTTTTGGTGGAGAAGCTTCTTGTTATGCTACATATTCCCATTGTTTTCAATGGAGTTTGTAGGAACAAACTTGTTTCTCTTGTAAAAAACGTGGTACAGAATATAGGGTGTACATATGAATTCAGTTTCTGAAACCGAGTTCACAGCAACATATTCTGAGTTCCAACTCCATGTTCGGTGCAAAAACTTCGTGTTATGCTACACTTTCGCATTGGTTGTAAAGGAGCCTGCAGGAATAAACTGTTGTTTCTTGGGCAAAAAACGGGGTACACAGTGCAGGATGTACATACCAATTCAGTTTCTGAAAGTGCATTTACAGCAATACATACTGAGTTCTAGCTCCTTGTTTGTTGGTAAAACCTCCTGTTATTCCACACTGTCACACTGGCTTCAATACAGCCAGCAGGCAAATGGAGAAAATAAGCCAGCAAACTGCACTCTTAGGCTGGAGAATTTCTTAAGCAAGCACTGTGCTTTTCTCAAGTTAAATGTTATCCATTTGTACAATACATGTGGTTCTCCTATATCTGTCTGTACAATGAGAGTGATATTTTTGTAAAAGGCCTTGTTATAGCTTAGGCAGAGGGAACCTGCAAGAATAAACTGTTGCTCCTCTGGCATAAAAAGGGAGACACAGTGTACTGTGTACACTGCATGCAGTTTCTGAAACTGAGTTCACAGCAAAATGTTCTGAGTTGCAGGCCCTTTTTTGTTGGAGAAAACTCCTGTTATTCCACACGTTCACATTGGTTTCAGTGGAGCTTGCAGGAAGAAATTGTTGTTTACCTGGCAAAAATCGGGGTACAGGTGCAGGCTGTACATGTCAATTCTGTTTCTGAAACTTTGTTCACAGAAAAGCATTTTGAGTTCCAGCTCCTTTTGTGGTGGAGAAACCTTCTGTTATGCCACACATTCCCTTTGTTTTCAAGGGAGCTTGCAGGAACAAACTGTTGTTTCTCTGGTAATAACTGGGTGCTGAGTGCAGGGTGTAGATGTCAATTCGATTTCTCAAAGTGTGTTCATGGCAAAATGCTCTGAGTTCCAGCTCCTTGTTTGGTGGAGAAACCTTCTGTTAACCCACACTCTCCCTTTGGCTCAATGGATCCACCGGGCAATTGGAGATATCAAGCCGGCAAACTGCGATCCTAGGCTGGAGACTTTCTGAAGCAAGCACTCTTTCTCTCACTTCAGAGTATCCATTTGAACAGCAGATGCGGTTTTCCTCTGCTTGTCTGTACAAAGAGAGTGATATTTTCCTAAGAAGCCTTAGGCACATGGAACCCGCAGGAAAAAACTGTTGTTTCTGTGGCATTAAAATGCAACACAAAGTGCCGGGTGTACACTGGAATGCAGTTTCTGAAACTAAGTTCTCAGCAAAAAGTTTCGAGTTCCACCTCCTTGTTTGCTCTAGAAAGCTTCTATTATACTACGCATTCCCATTTCCTTCAATGGAGCTAGCAGGAGCAAACTGTTATTTCTGTGTCAAAAAATGGTGTACAGAATTTCTGGTGCACATGTCTATTCAGTTTCAGAAACTGAGCTCAGAGCAAAAGGTTTTGAGTTCCAGCTCCTTTTTTGGTGGAGAAACCTCCTGTTATGCTACACATTCCCACTGGTTTCAGTGGACCATGGAGGAACAAACTGCTGCTTATCTGGGAAAAAACAGGGTAGAGTACAGGGTGTACATGTCAATTCTGTTTCTGAAACTGAGTTCACAGAAAAACGGTCTGAGTTCCATCTTGTTTTGTGGAGAAAGAGCCTGTTACCCACCCACTCCCATTGGCTTGAATGGAGCTTGTAGCTAACACAGATATCCAGGGTGCAAACTGCCTTCCTAGGCCAAAGACTTTCTAAAGCAAGCACTGTGTTTTTTCATTTGAGAGTGTATCAAATTGAATAATAGGTATGATTCTCCACTGCTTGTCTGTACAATGAGAGTGATATTTTCCTAAGAGGCGTTCTTCTCCCTTAGGTACAGGGAATGTGCAGGAACAAACTGTTCTTTCTTTGGCAAAGAAAGGCAAAGAGCATGCACTGTGTACCTGTCAAATCGATTTCTGAAACTGAGTTCACAGCAAAACGTCTGAGTTCCAGCTCCTTTTTTTATTGGAAAAACCTCCTATTATGTCACATACTCCCACCGGTTTCAATGGAGCATGCGGGCAAACTGAGAAAATAAGCAGGCAAACTGCACTCCTATGCTGGAGACATTGTGAAGGAAACAGTGTGCTTCTCTCACTTAAGAGTGTATGCAATTGAACGTAGATGTGGTTCCCCACTCCTTGTCTGTACAAACAGAGTGATATTTTCCTAAGAGGACTTCTTCTTCCTTAGGCACAGGGAAAATGCAGGAACAAACTGCTGTTTCTCTTGCAAAAAAAGGCCCACAGAGTGCAGGAAGTACAGGTCAATTCAAGTCCTGAAACTGAGTTCACACCAAATCCTGCGCGCGTTCCAGGTTCTTGTTTGTTGGAGAAAACTCCTGGAATACAAAACTGTCCCACTTGCTTCAATGGAGCCTGTGTGCAAATAGAGAAATCAAGCCTCAAGTTGCTCTTGTAGGCTGGAGACTTTTTGAAGAATCACTGTGTTTCTCTCACTTCAGAGTGTATCCATTTGAACCATAGATAAAGTTCTCCACTGCTTGTCTGTATAAAGAGAGTGATGTTTTCCTGAGGGGCATGTTCCCCCTTCAGCACAGGGAACATGCAGGAACAAACTGTTGTTTCTCTTGTAAAGAAAGGCACAGAGGGCCGGAGGGTTAGCTCAGTGGTTCCGGCGCCTGCCTCGCAAGCGTAAGGACCTGAGTTCGATCCCCGGTTACCACATATAATGCTGGGCGTGGTGGCTCACGCCTGTAATCCCAGCACTCGGGAGGCAGAGACGGGAGAATTGCTGAGTTCGCGGCGGCTTGCCTGGGCACCATAGTGAGCTCAGGGCCAGCCTGAA
>PVIC010020764.1:0-20231 GCA_004025085.1 Thryonomys swinderianus
TTTTTCACTTTTTAAAGTGAATACAACATGGGCCTTAATTCCAAAGATTTCAAGTTGCCATTAGAATCAGTGATTATATTATTGTTCCTAGCATCATTTTTTTCTGTACAAATCCCTAACATGTGCTTTATTTTCCTCCATAATGACCACGCCGTATTACCTTCTCCAAGAAGGGACAAACCTTCTGAAATGCTATGAACTACAGTTGAAATTATCTTATTTCTCAATTATCCCAGAGAGTAGGGTGATATCAGGGCCATTAGGCAGGACTCGGGTTTTCTTTATGGATATCAATTTTGAAAATTACTAAGAAAGAACAACTCACTGACAAATTATTACAATATCCATGACCAGAAATTCTATTGTTTTGCATTCAGATGAGACTTTTTAAAGTAGTAGTTGAAAACCAAATAATATTCATGAAAATACCTTCAAAGGTAAGAGTTACAAAAGAAAGGTTCCCAAAGCAAGTTTACCTTTATATACTCTACTCCAAGCCTACAAATAAGTGTCTGAACAAGTTATCTGCAAAGTTTTCTGTGATTATGGAAATGTTCCATTGCTCATATTATCCAATACTACAGCTGCTGTGCTTGTGGCTATTGAATACTTGCTATGTGAGCTAGTGGGATTAAGGAACAGGGCTTTTAATCTTATTTAACTTTCATTAGATGTGTAAATACTTTGACTGCCTACTGGCTATTATATTGGATGGGGCAGTTCTATAAATTTTTTTCTTGAAATTTTAAATTACTTCTCCATGATGAGAAAATTTAATGCAGAGTTAAAAATTTATATATTTTATATGATGTACTATATGTTATATCTTAAAAATCATGCACAGATTATAAGAATTATAGAAAGGAAATGTCTGACTAAACGCATACATTTCCCAGATCACATTTTATGTCATACTTTAGCATTTTAATATTTTCCCCTTGACCTTGTATTTATAATATTAAAAGTACTGCAGCTACAAACATGATAAAATATAACTATGGGAATATTAAAACACTTTCAACACAAAATTTTGCTTACTGGGAACTTGTATTTTAAAAATAGTTTTAATAAGAAATAATTTATTTCCTATAAAATTTACCTATTTGTGTACAACTGAAAGCTTTTAGTATATTTACAGAATTGCACAACATTCAACATACAGTGTACCCTTGGCTTATGAACTTGATTTATTCATGAGGTCTGGATGTAAATCAGGTTGGTTGACTGAAAGCTCAGGGTCCTCTGTGCAGCATTTAAGGTCTCTCTTCTGTACACAGGGAGACTTGGCCCAGGATTTCTCCATGAACCCTATGCAGGAAAGGATGTTGGCATGTTCTTTCAGAGCTGTTTAAGGGAGAAATCTGTATCTGAGACCTTTTGCAGTGCAAGCAGTGGCATTTGGGTTTTATCTTAAGACTAGTTAAAACTAAAATTACAGTTCTAAACCAAGTTGTTTGTATGCCAGTTCATTGGCAATTTCAAGGTCCACTTTAACTAAATTTTAGAACATTTCCATCACCCATGAGAGAATATTTATACCCATCAGTAATCTGTGCATTTCTGTGCTTCAGTGTTCTGTCTCTGTAGATTTGTCTATTCTGACATGTTTTAAGAATGGAATTATACAACACGTAGTATCTCGGGACTTTTCTAAAAGAGTAAATTATTTACCCAACTGACTTATTTCTTAAACTGAAGAAAATAAACAAATCTAGTTTCTGGAGAATAAAAATCTAGTAAAAGAGAAACATAACAATTAAAAATATCTACCAAGCCAGTAGCTAAAAATATAACCTGTAAAATACTCTTTTCTGTCTGGTCAGTACAGAGTGTGCGTGCAGTGGTAGAGCTGTGCAGTGTACAGTGTGCAGAGTGTGCATACAAGAGTGTGCGTGAGTGTGTGCACAGTATGCAGAGTGTGCATACAATGGCAGAAAGAATTGTCATGGGTTAATTTTCATTTTCAGTGGCCATTTAGGAGAAGATTTCTCTTCCTTCCTCCCCTCCCTCCCTCCTCCCCTCCCTCCCTCTTTCTCTCTCTCTCTCTTTCCTTCTCTTTCTTTCCTTCTCTCCCTTTCTTTCTTTCTTTCTTTCTTTCTTTCTTTCTTTCTTTCTTTCTTTCTTTCTTTCTTTCCTTCCTTCCTTCTTTCCTTCCTTCTTTCTCTTTTTCTTTCTCTCTCTCCTTCCTTTCTTTCTTTCTTTCTTTCTTTCTTTCTTTCTTTCTTTCTTTCTTTCTTTCTTTCTTTCTTTCTTTCTTTCTCTCCTCTTTCTTTTTAAGCACTGGAGATTGAGCTCAGGACTTTCACACTGAGTTACATCTTCAGCCCTGTAAAAAAAATTTTTTTTAATGTCTGAAACATAGTGCAAGTGGCTAAGTTACCTCTGTCCAGGCTAGGCTTGGATTCAGGATCCTCAGCATAGAGTGACGGGATTACAGGCGTGCACAACAATGCCTGACTTGGTTTACTCTTTCACAGGGAAGTTGAGGGAAGTCCTGTTGTCTCCCAGAATGTTAAATAGATAATTCAGCTTTTGCCTATTTCATCTTTCTTCCTTCTTTTCTACCCGCATTCAGGTAGGTGCACAGAGAAGGTGGCTGGAGGAAAAAGACTTTCTATAGAAACATTGTAATGACCTGTTCAGAATTCTCCTCATGAGGACTGAGCTCCATCCCCTTACTCGGGCTCCTTCTTTCCCTAAAACAGCTCCTAACTAGAAGCCATCTCAATCCCTTATGCAGTATATTTCCCGCAGGTTCCTCGCTTGAATTTGTTGCACCTGCCCAGATATTTTTGAATACCAGACCGGTGTGGGATAAACTGAAGCTGAGAAGTTCTCTACTCTATAAGGAAACCAGATTTTGTCTAGTATGGATTTGAGTGTTTGTTCCATTATTAGGGTTTTCTTCATTTCTGTGATACTAGTCACCAGTTCTCCAGGAATTAAAAAACAGCTCATGTTTCTCTTATCCATCTTATATGTGACTTCTTATAACTCAACTTCAAACAGAAGTAGAGATAGTAAATGCTTATCTAGAGAGCTTATTTTGAGAAGGCAATGAAATAATTAGTTGGAAAATCAAGCATTTGGTTAACCATGGCAAGTAAATCACTTTCTTAGGAGTTGTTTCTTGTAGTATTAAACAAAAAGAAGGACTGGTTAACTGGATTCTACTTTAAAAATCATTGAATTATGTGCAATGAGTCATTTCTGTGTGCAGAGGCACTTACTGTATTATATGACTCTATGGAAATTGACTAAAATATTGGTAATTCATGTCTCTAACACCAAGGGGAGAAAAGAGAAGACTGTGGTTTCCTGAAAATCCCTTTAAAATAGCATTTAAAATGTTTTTTTGAAGGATCCAGTATAAATTCAGTTTTACAGCACAAGAAAAAAAATTATCTTTCCAGTATCTATAGATGTAGCAGAATCTATTTGTGACCTTGAATTTTGTGAGGTCATTGAAACATTAATGGTTGGATATTGTCCACAGTCCTTCAGTTTTGGGCCTTTAACCTTGTTGTATGAATAGATGTGACCAACATACAAAAGGTAATGTGTTAGGGCCCCGGAAAGGTGAGAGTCATGGCTGTTCTGGGCTGTGCTTCCCTGGGGGGTTAGGAGTCTGGCTTCAGGACAGATATGCCCCTTTCTTGCGTTTTAGAGATGAAGTGCTTCTCAGGCTAATGTGTTACAGGTAGAACCCTGTTTTTCTCTCTTCCTTCATTTGCATCCCCCAGTAACTACAAAGACTACATAAGACATAGAATCCACAGAAATATTCTTATAACTACAGATACTAGTTAGAAGCAGAATTGGAGGCTTGGTAAAACAGGTGGACATGATACTACCTGCTCAGCACTAAGGGAAACAGAGACCCTGGAACCACACACCCCTTCCAGGCCTCGAGCCTGAGAGTGGGGACTTATCCATTTGACAAGGAAGCCCGGCAGCCGTGCAGAAGCAGTGAAGTAAGTACAGTGCCAAAGGCTCTGCCACAGCCTGTGCATTCTGATATTGGCTGAAACCCTTGTTTTCTAACCTGTAACTACTCTCACTTCCCTAATGGATTCCTGTTGGGAACAAGTGTACAACCCCTCTTAATCCATGATTATAGGTTGAGGATGCCATGTTAATACTCTGACAGGCAGGAGAGATAAAACTGAACGCTGTTGTTCTTGGGAAGGAAATGATGGTCTAGGAGTAGGAACTTCCAGGAGAACCATCTCAACGTAGTATTACATGTAGCTATAGGGGACAAATGAATTCTGAAGGTGACCTTGCAAGAGCTACAACTAATTTAGTTTTGAGGTCCTAAAAACAGCATACTTCAGAGGGGATAGTAGACTTGTGCATTGAAAGACAAAGCAGATTGTTCCAAGTGGAGAGGGACAGAAAGGGAATAGAGTTTCACTGAAATAATGCCATGGGAGAAAGGTAGACAAGAGACAAAAAATTACTTTCTACTTTTTTAGTCCTTGGCTCCATTAGATCTTAAAATGTAAGTGCATCTTTGGGTTTTATTTTCTTTTATGCTGTTCTGTAAGTTGATATATGTGCAGTGTCAAATGGAGTTTGTGCTCAGAATTTCCTAATCCATTAATCTTCAGGCTTTTTTTTAATATTTTCCATCTGAGTGATGATAGTAGACCCACTGACCTCTTGAAAGGTTGGTAAGCCAAAGAGAAAACAACAGCAGCAGACTCTGAATGCTGAGTATTTATAGAAAGATAAGCTCACTTAGAGTAATTACACAGGAAAATGAGAGAAAGTATGGACTGAATGTCTGTCATTTATTAGTTTAGAGTGAAATGAACTGTAATCTATGGATAATGGACAGAGATGACTTCTTAAATTAAAACCTTTTGCCCTGATGATGCAGACCTCTGACACCAGGGCCTGATCGCATGCTGACTCACTTGAATTGTGGCTCAATGCCTGAAACTCAATTTCTATTGTTCTGTGCTCTCTGAAGTGTCGTGTCCAAGACAGCTTGTTCCAGCAGAACAGTGGCTTATCGAATTGTGCTTGACTTGCTCTTCCTTCGGGGGCTGATTAAAGTTTTCTACTCTCTTTACCACCCATTTATTTCTGCTTCAAGGGAAGAGCTTGCTTAGATAGCTCAGTCTGATTTCCCCTGTGGATTTTTCCCCAATATGTTTCCGTATCATGGAAGCCCTTGCAGATAGAAATGTGGGGCCTTAAACAGACAGTAACAACAGTTCTTGTTAACGCACTACTAGCTGCTCACCCTTATATAGTTCTGACTACTTTCCCAATGTTCTAAGTGCTTTTAGGTATTGACTTAATCATCTTTCCAAAGACTAAGCAGCTGAGTATTATTATACCTGTCTTTCAGATGAAGGAATGGAGGCACATGGGGAATACAGATCTTACCAAAGTTCAAAGTGTTAGTGTGTAGCAGAGCTCTTTGGCTCCATCTGTATGTCTAACCTCTATCTTCTATGTCTGGACTTGAAGAGCAGAGACTTTATATGAATTAGCACCCTTACTGCCCACAAACTCCATGGAAGGAAGTGACTTTACTTCTAATTTTCTTATGAGAACACCAAGGTTCATAAAGTTTATGGGATCAGCAGAAAAGTGCACACCTGGCGATTGCCTGAGAGGTGCTTGAGCTTTTAGTGTCTCTAACCTTAATGTCCTTGCCCTTGACCACTATCTGGAGTTGGCTTACTTGCTTGCTTCCTTTTTTTTTTTTTTTAATTTTTTTGAGACAGTGTCTCACTTTGTAGTTCAGGCTGGCCCTCAGCTCACTATGTAGCCCAGGCAAGCCTCGAACTCAGCAGTCCTCCTGCCTCTGCCTCCCGAGTGCTGGGATGACAAGTGTGAGCCACCATACCTGGCATTGTGATATGTGGTACTGGGGATCAAACTTGGGACCTTGTACTTGCTAGGCAGGTGCCTGAACCACTGAGATAAATCTCTGGCCCCTTCCTTCCTTTCTTTTTTGTCTTTTCTGTTTTCTTTCTTTTCTCCTTCCTGTCTTTCCTTCTCTTCTGTCCTTTCTCCTTCTGTCTCTCTTTCTCTCTCCCCTTATGTCTCTCTCCTCTTTTTTCCCTTCTCTCTTTCTTGTCAAACTGTTATCCAGAGCTTAGTTCTCAGACTTGACTTTCTTTTGTGAGAGATCTTCTCTGGGCTCACAATTTTAGAAACCGTCTACACTCTAATGATGATTCCCATTTCTCGTTCTTCAAGTCTCATGCATACATATATACTCTCTCTCTCTCTCTCTCTCTCTCTCTCTCTCTCTCTCTCTCTCCCTCTCTCTGAGGAGGGCCAGCCAATGCATTTTTTTTCTTAAAAGACCCAAGTAGTGAATATTTTAAGTTTTGCAGCTCATGAGGTATGTCTCCAATTGTGTAGGAGTCTTAAGGGCAGGAACTGCCCATCTTGCTGATTCTGACTTTCCTAGCACCTAGGAGCACATCTGTCAAGTATACTTTTAGGACCATAATTGATAAATTAAGGAATGAATGTGAAACACACCTCTTGAAAGAATGAGGTAGAAAATGTTTATGGAAAATTTTTCTGACCTATTTTCAAATGCACACTCACTGTTCAGTGTAGGAAGAAAAGTTTTTCTCCAAATTTTGATACCTCTGAATGAAATAGTTTTTCTTCATGAAAATAATACTTTAAAACAAAAATATTTGAAAATTATGTGTTTATCATCATTGTTGGTATTAATTTTGATGTGTATACTTAATTACCGAAATGTTTCCAGTCAGACCAATTTGGGCCCAAATAGTAACTCTGCCCTCCAGTAGTTTCAGTACAGTATACAAACTTTTAAGTCACCCAGCCTCAATTTCTTCCTCTGTGATTGGGAGTTGTACTATAAATCCTAAAACAATTCTATAATATTACAAACATTAAACAGTATGTTTAAATAATGTTGTCTTTTGTACTACCAGTTGTTCAGTTCCTAGTAGTAGTTGTGATCTCTTGCTGAGTTACTATTTTTTATTATCAGCTATTATGAACAGTGGTAATACTTTGTGCTTACTTTGTGTTGACTTTGAAATGTTGAGATAATTGATATTGACTCATGTTAGAGCACATTTCCAACATTGTCTTGTTTGGAAAACAGTTTCCATCAACCAAAGGCACTTATTGAGTTCAGTGTCTTGCTAGGTATGGGGCCAACAACCCCTGATTTAAGATCATATTATTTAATTAACAGGAAAAGTTACCCAAACAGAATACTGTGGATTTTACTTGAGTAGCTAAACTTTAAAAAGTTTTGAAAGTATTTCAGAGGTCGAGAGAATCTATCTAGTGCTAGTTCCTTCAAGGTCCCCCTTCCGCAGAGCAACGTGGCCCATGTTGGAGAGACCCTATCGTTTTCTTCAATGAGACGAGAGTGAAGGATATCAGATAGTGTTGAGGAAAACGCTCTTCCTCTGTGTTCCATATACCATGCACGGGGCCTGAAATATTACATGTTCAATAAGAGAGGCTGTGGGGACAAATGAATGAATCAAAAGTGCAAGTCGCAGAACACGGAATAGAGGATGGCAGGAATATTGATGAACTCACCCTTTCCCTTTATAAATACCTTAAATTTCATCATCCTTGATTAACTAATAGATAAAAAAGTAAACATATCAGTATCACTTTTACCAAGAAGATATTGATACAAATATTTGGGTTTACCAAACCTGAGATGGAGTATACTGATAGTTGAAGTAAGTACCTTACTAGAACATTGGTCTAAAATTTATTTGGAAGCAACACAGTTTCTTTAAGTACTCCTCCTAAAATAAAATTCTGTACAAGTTAGTGTTACTGAGATTTTAATATACAAAAGAAGTATCTGGATATCTTGTTAAAAGGTGGTTTTGGTCTGGAGGCCTGGGTGGGATGGGATGTAAGAGGCTTCATTTCTCCTCGGCTCTCAGATAACGTGGCTCCTACTGGCTCAGGGAGAACATTTTGAACACCAAGGGGTCGGCTCCGTCCAAACTGTCTTAGCTTCTTCACTTTACAGACTTCACTGGCTGTTGTGGTGTATCCATGACAAATTCAAACCCGTCCCACGGTGAATTTTATGAACATGTCTCTAGAAATTAATCTCTCTCTTTCTTTCTCTTTCTCTCATATCTGCCTGTCTTTCCACATTCCCCCTTCTAGAAAGTGCTACAGAATAAAGGCAACTTCAATGATTTCTGCATTTGATGAGGAATTTGTGCCCTCCCAAATGATACTATATGTTGGCAGAATTTGCTCACATCAATATCAAAATTACTCATTACAGATCATAGTCCTCATAGTAATAATGAGAGATTGCTTGAAAACCATAGATTCAGAATCCTCATTGGACTTCATACAGTTAACTTTCTTAAGAGGTTAGATATAATCCTGTAACTTTTTATGTGGCATTAAGAATGAGTGTTACAGGGCCGGAGGGTTAGCTCAGTGGTTCCGGCGCCTGCCCCGCAAGCGCAAGGTCCTGAGTTCGATCTCCGGTGACCACATATAATGCTGGGCGTGGAGACTCACGCCCACTAACAATCAACACCGCATACCACAATGCCGGGCGTGGTGGCTCACGCCTGTCATCCCAGCACTAGGGAGGCAGAGACAGGAGGATTGCTGAGTTCGCGGCGGCTTGCCTGGGCACCATAGTGAGCTCAGGGCCAGCCTGAACTACAAAGCAAGACCCTGTCTCAAAAAGCAAAAAAAAAAAAAAAGTTACATCAAAAAAATGAGGGTTATAAGGGAATGCTCGTTAAATCAGGTCTGAGTCTATATGCATTTTTAATGAAATATTCTCAGACTGTTTTCTTTAATTCTCTATGTATGTTAAGTAATAATACCTGTTAAATTTTCAATGGGTTTTAATATGATGTAAAATAAATACACTTTAAAATGTTAACAATCGACAAATATACAATAGCAATTTTAGTTGAAATGAATTCCGTGTTGAATTTTTTAGTTTTACTCTAACATTTTATTTTGGATTATCCTTACCACTGCAGATATATTGTGTCATTATGTTGAACATCTTGTCACTCAACAATGTGTTGATAGTTTTAGAAAATAATTTAAAAACATAGTACCAAACATATTCTAGTGCTTGAAATAGCTTGTGAAGTAAAGCACTGAGATGAAAAGCTATTTAACCATTATCTAAAGAGAAATAGAAAAATGTCAAAGAAATGCATGCTAAGATGCTTTAGAGGGGTATAATATGGATTGTAGGGAATGTTCTAAAAGTTATTTTATTGTCTAACAATAATATATACTACCCCTCCAAAAAAATTAAATAAGAATTTATTGCGAAATTTGACTAGCAAGACAATCAGGTACAGGCTCAGGAAATGACCCAAAATTTTGACTTCTTTCAAACCCAAAAGATCTTAGGTCCCTAACTTCCCAAGGGAAAGATACAAACTAGTATAAAATCATGAGGCCAGACTTTGAACTGTAGTTTGAAGAAACTGGAAAAAAAAAAGGAATCATTGGAATGAGCTGTCTGATTTTCTGTCTTTCTTGGGCATTACTGAGTCTGTCCTGAAAATGTTTAAGACTATGTTACATAAGAAATGATAGGTGTATAAAATGAGAAATAAGATGCTTGCTTGCTACAGTATGCTAAAATGGAAAGGTTTAAAGAGATTTATTTTATCTGGCCACTGCAAAAAATTTATACACTCACATTTCTGCAAAGAAGCAGCAGAATTGAGCAAGGAAAAGGATGGTTGATGGTGGAAGATAGTGGTGTTTATTTTCCTGATCATACTTTGCCAAGAAATAAAATGATTCTCGATAAAGTGTGCACCAGACTGGCTAGGCTAAATTATATGCAGAAATTATCTCTTCCTTCCGCCTTCAAAATGTTTTACTATAAGAGACAGTGTTTAATGGGTATTCGCGTGACTTTCTACACAGCTTTCCTATAGAAGGTTCACTATTTATACCGACCTGTTTTATTCGTGTGGCTCTTACATACAATACAAGCCTCCAGATTGATAAAGGAAGAGCGGAAGGAGAGAGACCTCTTGCACCAGCTAAATGTTTTTACTCACAAGCTACAAAGTCATTTCTATGTATGTTTTGATTGAGGCAAAATCATTTGGTCATATGTACCTTCAAAGTACAGTGAAGCGCACTCCTATTTTGGTTAAGAAAATGATACACACCACAAGTTGTATATAATCCCACAGACTTCCTGATTTTTTTCCTTTCCTTTCTCCTTCTACCTGTTATTCTGTCGATTGGCTTTTTAAGTGTCTAAGGCCGTTGTTTCGGCCTTATTCATAGATACCTTTCTCCCTGCCACTTTCTTACTCCCCTTCTCTTGGACACAGCCATAAAGTAATCGCCCTAAGCCCAACAGTTTTCTGTCCATTTCTGCCCCAGTCATCTATTATTCCCTACTCATCTGTGTCCTAGTGTGTTATGATACGAAGGGGTAAAATGGTGCTTGGGACCCAGTGGGAACTGGACGCTGAAACCATCACCTTGTGTCGCTAAGAGACACTGAGACCACAGCTGAGAGATGTCCGGCAATCAGCTTAACCTATCCATGTCCTAAGAGAGTGCAGTGATACAATGTAGTATAGGTCCAGAAGAGCATTGGTGTTAAAAATGCCCACCCAACACACACACACACACACACACACACACATGGTTCTCATTTCAGTTACACAGATCATAGTCATAAAAAATTATAAGTATTGGCTATATATGGATTCATCCAAGCAGATATCAGCATGGAGTAGAGTCTCAAATATAAAAGTGGAGTCCAGGTGTGGCCTCCGGTCAGTACACAATACTCAGGGCTCAGTATCTATGCTGAGGCCTCAGGGATGATGGGTTGTGAGGTATGAAGTCATGCCTGGAGAAGACCTTATCACTCAGAGACATAGTCATCTAGAAAGAAGCAGCTTTTACGTGTTTTCTACTCTTTCAGATAACATATTCAGAACCCCAGTGTATGAGTTCAGTGACAGTAAAGCTGCTCTGGTGGAAGACGTTATGGTCTCCATCTCTTTTTAGCAATGCTAAATGTACTTTCACAACATCTCTCAGGTTCTAGTGAGCAACCATATACCTTTCTGGTTTAAGGAAAAACGCAGATGTAATGGTGCTGAAGGTACATTGTGTTGGGGGGAGGGGAAGCAGAAGATCTAATGAATGTTGACCACTGTTACACTAAGACCTTGTATAATGAAGCAGGTCAGATTGTTTGACCATGCACAAGTGATGTAACTTGGACATAGGAACAGAGAGAACCTATGGAGAGCTGCCGGCAGAAAATTCTTATCTCTTCTCCTAGTTCTCAGGAATCAAATTTCCCCTTACCACCCAAGGCGTTTGTGCCCGGAATCCCAAACCTGCACATATTTTTAAGAACTGTGCTCCAGACTTCTTCCTCTCATGCATACCAGTGGCTCTCTCTGGCTCTCTCTCTCTCTCTCTCTCTCTCTCTCTCTCTCTCTCTCTCTCTCTCTCTTCCTCCCTCCCTGCAGTGCATCTCAGAGTGTGCTCCCTGGATCAATAGCATGAGCACATCCTGAGAAGTTGTTACAAATACAAATTTTCATGTTCTACACCAACCTACTGAATGATTCTGAAGGCCAGCAGTTATTTTTTTCAATGAGCCTACTAAGCAATTCTTTTTTTTTTTTTTTTGAGACAGGGTCTCGCTTTGTAGTTCAGGCTGGCTCTGAGCTCACTATGTAGCCCAGGCAAGCCTTGAACTCAGCAATCCTCCTGTCTCTGCCTCCCGAGTGCTGGGATTACAGGTGTGAGCCACCACGCCTGGCTAAGCAATTCTTATATTAGAATTTTATATCTGAAAATCAATGCTCTAGAATAATACATCTTAGAATAATAATTTGATTGTGGCCCCTCATTCACCAGCTACTACCTGTTCTTCTATTTCCATCATTGATAACATTTTTTAACCCATTTAGGGTGTCAAAACAACATACCTGGGTAATTTATAAGCAATAGAAATTTATTTCTCACAGTCATGAATGCCAAGAAGTCGAGACACCAGTAGACTTAGTAGTGTTCAGTGAGAACTACCCACTGTTTCAGAAGTGGTGTTTTCTTACCATACAACTCTCTGGCAGAAAAAAGGCAAAAATAGCTCCTTTCTGTCTTTTTTATTTTGTATAGGGTACTAATTTCATTCAGGAGGGCATGGACCTCATAATTTAAGCACTTCCCCAAATAACCCAATTATAATTATAATTATTATTACTACTGCTTCATTGGTATTGGGTTCTGACATACGAATTCTGGATGGACACCAATATGCAGACCTTAGCACATATGATGTATACTTATCTCCACATAACTGTTAGTTTTTTCCATTCTCTAGGAATGTCTTTTACAAGGTCACTGAAAATCTCAATGATCCAAAATCAGTGAATGCCTCTTTGCACATTTAACTCAGTGTCTAGTTAGGTGACTTCAATTTACCCCTTTGTCTAGAGAAATTTGAATTACTTGACACCGTATTATGCCCTTTTTCCCCCTACACTTTCTGACTCCTTCTCTGCGCCTTTACTCTACAGACTTTGGGATTTTCCTTTTCCTTTCTATCTATTCTTCCCCCACGGTCTTCGCATCCAGTTCTGAAGCTTACATTCCATCTCAGCCTCTCTGTTCAGATCTCTGTTCTGGGGTTCTCAAACCACAGACTTAAAAATTGAATACCTCCTTCTCTTTATTTTAAGTTTATCATGCCCAGAGTGAAATGCTAACTCATACTCACCACTAAACATGCACAGTGGCGTGTCTGCGTGCCAGCTCCCTTTATGGAATTATTTAGTACGCTTTTGAGCTTCTGTGTGCAAGTAAATATCAAAGCATCACCTCAGAATTTCTCTGTCTCGCCCTGGTCCTACCTGTCTCATTCCCTGATTAATCTTACTGATTTTGCCTCTAGAGTAGACATTAAGGTCTGTTCAGTTCCTCCTCCATCATAGCTGGAACCCTGGTCCGGACTAGCGGACTTCCCATATGACCTCCATCCCTAGCTCAGCACTTCAGCGTTCATTGCTGTTCTCTGTAAATTCATCTCCTACATGGTACTCTTAGGCTTTTTAAAAATCATGTTAATCCTGGGCCGGAGATTTAGCTCAGTGGTTCCGGCACCTGCCTCGCAGGCGCAAGGTCCTGACTTCGATCCCCGGTAACCACATACAGTGCTGGGCTTGGAGATTCACTCCCACCAGCCATCAATACCACATACCACAGTGCCAGGTGTGGTGGCTCATGCCTGTAATCCCAGCACTCGGGAGGCAGAGGCAGGAGGATTGCTGAGATCGAGGTTTGCTTGGGCTACATAGTGAGCTGAGGGCCAACCTGAACTACAAAGCAAGACCCTGTTTCAAAAAAAAATCACATTAATTCTTTGTTTACAAAGTCAGATTTCATTTCAGGAGCAAATGATATGAACGTTTGTACCTCTTCTATCTGTGCTGCTCCCTTAGAGACCCCATTCTTACCTCTGTGCTCCGGGGACATCAGTCCGTGTGTCTCAAGTACAACATGTTTCCCACGCCTCCCCCCTTACAGTGGCTGCACCCTCTCCTGAGCTGCTTTTCCCTCAGCTTGATTTCACTGTTGTAAATCTGCAACAGAAAAACGGGCTAAAACAACCTAGTCTTCTGAACTATAGAATTGGGATTATTAGTATTATTTTAGCAGGATAAGGAATCAGATCAGGATAGAGGAGGGCTGAATTGCTCTGCTCTTCCGAGGCTGATATCTAGCCAAGGTAAATGAACGTGCCCAGCCAGGAATGGCAAGGAGGCTACTGAACAAGACATAGTTGTTATGTGCTTCTGATGTTTTCATGTTACATCATGTGACAAAAGATGTTTGAAAAGGAATGCCCGTCTGTGGCTGTGGTGTCTTTGGAGGCTGAGGGCAGTGAGTGAACATTACAGTTTCAGTGAGAAATGCGCTCTAAAAATGGTGACTGGAAAAATATCACCTATTTAGCCATGGGGTTCAATCACTGAACAAGATTCTGACATGGGGGCCGGAGATTTAGCTCAGTGGTTCCAGTGCCTGCCTTGCAAGCGCAAGGTCCTGAGTTTGATCCTGGTAACCACATACAATGCTGGGCATGGTGACTCACGCCCACCAGCAATCAATATCACATACCACAGTGCCGGGCGTGGTGGCTCACACCTGTAATCCCAGCACTCGGGAGGCAGAGGCAGGAGGATTGCTGAGTTCGAGGCTTGCCTGGGCTACACAGTGAGCTCAGGGCCAGCCTGAACTACAAAGTGAGACCCTGTCTCAAAAAAAAAAAAAAAAAGATTCTGACATGGTTCCTAACAGAAATACTACTTTAAAAAGAAGAGATAAATTGTTTAACTATGTTTCAAGTAATAGATTTGTGAGGATTCTTGGTATTCAGAGGGTGGGAGATACTAGAGCTTTACTTCTATGCATTCTCTGGTTTTGTTGTTTTCTGCGCTTGCTCAGTCCAAATGAACTTCATATTTTAGAAGGTTTGAACTCATAGAAAAGAAAACAAAGATGTGTGACCCAAACTGCTTCTTTGTCCAACTGATAAGTAAACCAAAAATCCAAACATGTAATTAATACTAACACTTAAATGAAATTCCAGAGTTAAATAAAGCGAAAAAAAAAAAAAGATACTGTGTTTCCACTAAGGCTTTCTTAGCTGAAGCATATATTTGAAATTAAAGAAACAAAATTAATGTAATTCTAGCTTAATTTAGTTTTATTAAGTCAGCAGAGTTAATTCTATGTCAATAAAAAAGAAACTCAAGCTGTGCAAATCATTTTACACTCTGTGAATTTCTGGAGGAAACACTGAAAACATATTTAAATTGCACCACAAATACTGTGAGTACATGTAATTTTACATAAAAAGTGTCATTTGTGTTTTTTCAAAACTAAAACAGATTCAAACAAACCAAAGCATTCTGTAATTCAGTGTCACGGACACAGTAGGTTGCCAATGGAAGAAACCCTCTTCCTGGCCAAAACAGACATTGTGTAGATACTGTTTTTCAAATCAGTACTAAGCTTGGCAAGACGGAAGTTCGTGGTTATCTCTTCCCTCTCTGGAGGTTGAAGGTAAATGTCCACACTGTCTTAGGAATGAAGCTCTGGTTCGCTGTGATGTAATGTCATAGCAGTTATTGTGCATGGCTCACGCTGTTAGTGTTGAGCTCCTGTGTGATGCTGTACAGGCTGGGGTAGAGACAGCATTCTCTGTGACTCTCCTGTAGGTGGATAGTAACTGTTTAAAGACTCTGTGAAAGGAAACTAATAAAAAACATTATGTTCTCTGTGTACTGCACAACCTCACTTCTGCAGTGGACTTCAAAACAGAAGAAAAATCAATTGAAGTTCAGATACCAAAGGCTTCAAGAAGATGAAATGAAAGCCTGCCATTTGCTGTACCGATTATTTTATCTGATCAGAATTTATCTTGCAGCATGTGTAGGAGGAGATAGTGTAGCGTGCAAGTTGAAGTCTCTTGAGCCTATCTGCATTATTCCAGTCTTTCTTTCTTGTGAGTAGAGAATAAATTGACCATGGTCTTTCCAGGGAAGGGACAACTTCATAATCATGTCTGAGGATGTAAAGTAGAGTTGCTGTTAAAACACTGACTCTATCAGAAGGTTGAAAGTAGAAACTTGGTAGAAAAATGTGTATGTATGTGTGTTTTCCTTAGTGGAAAGAATGATAATTCAGACAAACACTACCTGACTAGATGGGGGGGATGAATATTTCCATGTCATGTTTCTGTGTGGCACGTAGTTCTACAATTCCAGATACTTTGTCATCTTATAGAAACTGGATATTTGAAAGCCTCCAAAAGTATGTGATGTATTTACTTCAAATGATGATTAGGTGATATATTTTTGACATTATTACTTCCACTTTAAGTTTGTTTTTCATTCATTCATTGAGTTTATTAGTCATTCATTCAAACAGTACCATATTTAACATACTTGGTTCCTGGAGTATCTTTTAACACTTACCCCAATATTTTAATACCATTTTCAGTAATGATGAAATAGATATATTCAGAACTAAAAACTGAACTTACTTAACAAAGCTATTTTACATTCTGTTTCAGTTTTAAACTTTAAACATAAATAGAAAATAGTCAAATAGAACAATGGCATTAAATTAGCCTCAGCTTCATTCCTTCATCTTCACAGTGACTGTTACTATCGATCTAAAATCTGAAATTAGATTCAGGGATGTTAGCACATACTGGCCCGGGAGGCAAATAGCACCCATTTTGTTGATCTCTGATTACTGGGAACTTTAAAAAATGGGCACATGTAGTTGAGTCCACACATGTTGGAAGCTGACTATATAGATAACTTTTTATTGGATTAAAATTCATGTAACATGTGAGGTTTATTGAGTTAATAATTAAAATGTGCTAATTTGAAGAAAACGTGCATATATGCATATGTTAAACATAATTACATAGTTAAATATACAATTATATACATAAATAACTGTATATCATCTATCTAGATGAATCTCAACAGTAAATGTAGTGATTTTCTTAGACTATATACATAGGAAAACTTTGGAGGGCTCACAGACTTTTCTGACATTGCTTAAAATTTCTGGACTGTGAAGATAAGAAACAGACCATTTCTAGTTGAGCGTGATGGTGTAGACTGGTGATCTCAGCACTTTGGAAGGTTAAGGCATGAGGACTGCAAGTTCAAGACCAGCCTGGACAATTTAGTTTCTTAGCAAGTTCCTGTCTCAATGGAAAAATAAATAAAAAGAGCTGGAGATGTTTTTCAGAGCAAAGATCCTGACTCCAATCTTCAGTACTTTTAAAAATAAGTAAAATTAATTTTGTTTTAAATTGATTTTATTGGTACATTTGTATTTACATTATGATCATATTGCTCATTGGGGGCTATACCAGTACAAAAAAATGTACAATTAAAAAAAGGGTCTGTGTATGTAGTTTATGTGAAAGCCTAGGTTCAGTCCTTAGTCTCAGAAACACAGACACACACACATACACACACACTTCCCTTTTTTATTGTGATAAAATATATATAATGTGAAATTTATAATCTCAGCCATTTTAAGTGTATAATTTAGTGCCACTAAGCACATTAAAAGTGTCATGTAACCATCACCACCATACACCCACTATTTCCATCATTCCATACCAAAACTCTGTATGCATTAACCATTCTTTATTCACATCTTTCTTCTGCATTTTTCTATTGCACAAATTTGATTACTCTAGGTAGTAAATACAAGTGAAGTTGCACAATATTCTTTAGTGTTTGACTAATTTCATACAGCACAAAGTCTTCAAATTTCAATGTTATGCATGCATGTATCAGAATTTCATTCTTCCTTCAGGCTTAATAATATCCCATTGTACATACATACTACATTCTGCTTATTAATTTGTGTGTCAGTGGATATGTAGATGTTTCTATGTTTTAGCTTTCATGAATCCTATTGCTATAAACATTTAGGTATAAATATTTAAGTTCATAAGATGGACAAAATTTATCTAATGCATTTAAATAATTACCTTTAAATCTTTAGAATTCTCAACCTCATGGTCTTCCCTACCCAGCACCTACACTGGGTACTGTATTGTATTACAAGACTGTAATAGAAGGAACCAAGGAGTGCTAGGGCAAAAGGAGACTTGAATTCACCACCAAGTTTAGGATTGTGTGGTTGTGAATGTCACTCATAGCCAACATTCAGTCTCTTTAGCTCTAGAATGAAGCTGTTTGATGAAATCTTAAGTGCTACACACTCCCATTTATGACCCTGGACGAAACGGCAATAACTAACACTTGTGGAACACAACTCTACCTATACAGTCCTTCTTGTTTTAAGTGTGTCTGTCTTTGTAACAGTGCTGTGGGCTCTACAGTCTTTCCTGTCGCATGAGCACAGGACAGCGATTCTTGCCTGTTTTATTTATTTTTTTCCAAGAATTAAGAGCGTCACCTGCTCTTAGAAGTTGTGCAGTAAATACTGGTTACATGAGTGAATGAATTTCGCAGAGGATAGACGTGGAGTTCGAGAAGGTGAATCATTTGCCTTCGATCCTTCACTCAGTAAACGCTGCCTATTGTGAAGCTTAGTAGATTAATTATGATTTCTATGCAGTTTTCATGACTCCACTTTCATATGTGCCATTGTACTCTAGCTCAGAGCAAATATTTGCTAGTGATAGCCTTGTTGTGGACTTTCACAGTCAATATCTCATGCATTTTTTATTTTATTTTTTTTGCAGTCCCGGGGATCAAACTCGGGCCCTTATGCTTGCAAGGTAGGCGTGGTGCCACTTGAGCTAAATCCCTGGCTCTCATTCATTTTTATACCCTTCCTCTTAATTTCAAGTGATTGTTTCTGTATTGTAGATGAGGAAACAGATTCAGATAAATGAACGGGCTTGTTTAAATAGTAAGCTGCAGAGCTGGAATTAAAATCCCAGGTTCCCAAGGAGATCCCATATGATACGGTCAGAATGAACAGATAGTTGCATTTGCATATAACGCATTTGTATTTAGCCTGCAAACTGGAGAATAACTTAGCAAAATGATGGCAACAGAGGAACAAACAAGGTCTGGGCTGTGAACGAATGGGTCCAGCTGTTAGGAAGGGACTTGGAGAACGTGAGGAAGGAAGTAAAAGCTGCTGCCAAGGTCCGGAGCTGACGTGATAGGCGAGGAGAAGTTTAGGTCAGCTGGGAGCTTGTGGACAGTGCCAGGCGGGTGGCCTCCGGTGGCTGTTTCACCCATGTGTCTGTTTCTCACGTTTGCAGTGTAACGCTTTCGATTCCATGAATAGTTCAAGAATTAATCAGTCCCTGGCACGCTGATTCATACTGAACAAATGACAAGAGAATGACTCATAAGCGAGCGTTATTTTATAGTGAGAAATCCACTTGACCTAAAGCCTGGTGGGGCCTGGCAGGTGTTGGAGGGTGAGGGAGACTGTGGTAGGACCCTGGCAAAAGATTTTTTGAAAAAAAAAGTGTTTTTTTTTTTTTTTCTTCAGCGCTGAAGTTTTTTCAGCTCAGGAATAAAACAAGGCATATATTTTCTTCCCACACATTAAATATCATCAAAGAGAACTGATATGATTTTGGGTTAGTATCAGTTATAAATTGCTCTTCTAGACTCCTGAGCTGTCTAACTAAAGGTAGTCATTTCAAAAAAAGAAGAAAACATTATCTATTACTGCTGCTGAGGAAAACACTCATGTATTCATTCTTATTGCCTTTCTTTTCCTCTTCTCCTTCTTTTTTCTTTTTGTCTCTCTTCTTTCTCTTTGCAGGACTAGTAATTGAACCCAGGACCTTTGCACTGAGCTGTACCTTTTTATTTGTTATTTTATTTCTCTCTCTCTCTCTCTCTTTTCCAAATTGAGTTTATTGGTACATTTCAGTTGCAACTTATGATCACATTCATTGAGAATTTATTCCTGTACATCAGATATCTTGATTCTTATTTTTTCCTCTTCTCCTGCCTTCCCCTCAACCCTTCCTCCCTATATACACTGGCTTTGTTTCTGCTTTTTCTTTCTTACCTTCAATTTTTCTTTCCCTTATTTCTTTTCATCTGTTCCTCTAGCGTCCCTCTCCCTTTGAACATTTCCTCAAATTTCACAATATCTCTTGCATACTTTGGTCTTCACTTACACCTTCAGTTTCTCACACCAGAGAAACAATTTGGTATTTACACATGTGCATCTTATTTATTTTACTTATTTGAATTATTTCAGTGTATCCATTTACCTATAAATGTATCAAGTTTACCTTTATGGCTGAATAGTACTCCATTTTAATTTTTTAAAAACACATTTTCTTTTATTCCTCTTTCTTTCTTTCTTTCTTTCTTTCTTTCTTTCTTTCTTTCTTTCTTTCTTTTCTTTCTTTCTTTCAAGGCAGGGTCTTGCTTTGTAGTTCAGGCTGGCCCTGAGCTCACTATGTAGCCCAGGCAAGCCTCAAACTCAGCAATCCTCCTGCCTCTGCCTCCCCAGTGCTGGGATTACAGGCGTGAGCCACCACTCCTGGCAGAAACACATCTTCTTTAGCCACTCACTAGTTAATAGGCTTTTTGGCCGTTTCCAAGATTTAGCTATTACAAACAGAGCTGGTATAAACATCAGTGCACATTTGCCACTATAGTATGATTCTTTTAATTAATTCAGGAACATACCCACGAGGG